>JASAND010004008.1:0-75015 GCA_030248195.1 Trissonchulus latispiculum | reverse complement strand
ATGCTTCGTTCAGTTACGTATTGCTAGCAGTTGAAAAGAAAAGAAGAGCATTCTAAGGAAAGCATTCCAACAAAACGGCTACCCTGCTAAAGTAATAAGGGAAGCAATGTCTGCTCGAAGAACCAAGCCCAGGCCAGAAGAGAAAGCAGAGAAACTAACGGTTGTCCCTTACGCAGGTAGAGACACCGACAAACTGAAGAGAATATGTAGCTCCTATGGTGTTCAGCTAGTGTTCAGCAGTCGCGACACATTGAGATCACGATTGTCCAAACAGGAACCAAACGGATCCGAGGTCAAAAATTGTGTGTACGAGGTGCCTTGCAGCGACTGTAACAAAGTCTACATTGGCCAAACAAGCAGACCTCTGAGTCAAAGACTGAAAGAACACAAGAAAGCATGTGAGAAAGGTGAGGTATACAAAAGTGGAATAGCAGAACATTGCTGGTCAAACGACCACGGACCAAACTGGGCAGAAGTTAAAGTGCTGGCTAAGGAAAAAAACCTAAGAAAGAGAGAAATTAAGGAGACGATAGAAATGAAAAAGCGGGGAACACGAGCTTATAGTCAACCAAGCATTGATATAAGTGACATCTGGCTATCAGAACTTGGACTCTAACGTAGGCGGCAACATCAAAGGAAAGTCTAATACACAGCCTTAGTGTACACACAATACAAGCACATTGTAACAGTGTACACACTAGTGCAATTGAAAATGGGGGGGAATACAATAAGTATAAGTTTCAAGTAAGTAAAAAATTGTCCCCTGGGTAGTATAGTGGTAATGTTACACAGGAGTGGCGCGTACGGTCACGGATCAAATCCCGGACCACCTCTTATCCCAACAGCCCTCTTAAGGGCTACCAGCCTGAAGACGCCCATAGGTAAAGATGGGCGAAACGTCGCGACCCAAAATTTAACAGCCGTGGCAAGAAAAGGCCAATCATCTACTCTTAGTCAATCGACTAGATGTTTAACTCTTAACTTCTATTGGCATTGTATAGTAGGATCCTTTTCCAATGTGTATTCAATGACCTTTCTTTCACTGCGAGTTGTAAACACGCATAGGCCTAAACAGTGTATGTGTCTATTGATTGAGACAATCACCTCTTGTACTGTTTACTCATTTTGTATATGTCTCTGTATTTCTGCATATTTTTGAATAATGCCGGCATTTGCTGGGCATTACCTGTTCATAGCCTTTTAAACGTTTTTTCTCTTGTATAGTACTTATGTTTCGAGTTTCAATGTTTTTCAAAGTAGTAATTTGTCATTACAATAGATATAAATATGATTATTTAAAAATTAAATTTATATTTAATATAAACTTAAAGTTTAATGTAAATACAACTTTTAACACTTGCACATGCGTAAACAAAATTATTGTATTTTTCAAAATCCGCCTATTTTCTGCTGATTTAGTTTCTTTGAACTAAATTTTTTGCAATATATACTTAGTTTCAGAGTATGTATCAAAGCTACGTTTTCATTGTTGGGCTTGCAAGTTTGGGGAAGGGGGTATGTGGTATCCCTCGAATTTAGTTAAATTTGGCTGAAAATGGTCGTTTGTTATGACTTTAATTAAGATTTTAAAACTACTTAAAAACGTTAAAAAACAGGCGATATTTTGAAGGAAAGCGGGCTAAAAATAAATATTTGGCATTTTTGACCATTTTCTAAAACTTCTGAAGTCAGAATTCGAGAGGGGCTGGGCCATAGGTGTACCTTGAAAAAACGTCTGGGGTTAGAGTAACCGAAATTAGGTTGGGTGGGGGTAGGGTCTTCAAACATTTAGAAAAAACTAGCGATTTTGCTGCAAAATTATATTTAAAATTAAAATCCAAAAGTTTGGTCATTTAGTAGAGCTTGGAATTTCTGCATAATATTTGGCATTTTTGCAAAGAAGGCTCCAATTTTTCTCATTTTGAGGAAAAATTTTGGAATGGGGTTTAGCAAATATGGCTGGGTGGGCCCTGGGATTTCACCAATTTGGTTTCGGGAGGGGGCAGCTTCAAAAATTTCGGGGTCGGGGCCTGTCTATTTTAGGGGAGACGCACCCCCCCCAGGTATTTACAGAGGGCACCGGATCGTAGTCATAGGTGTAAGTGGGGGGAGGGTAATCCCCCTAGCCGTTTTTACTATAGGTGAACCTTGAGAACAAGTTGGGGCGGTAGCCAAAACTAGAGTGGATAGAGTCTGCCGATTTTAGGTGGGGTGGGTTCCGGAAAAATTGAATTTGAAGGAGGTGGTAAAAAAGTTTTCGTCAAAAATTCAGAAAAAAGTAGCAATTTTGATAAAAATAACTTTATTTACAATGAACCTTAGCAGTATATCTTCATTTTTGCTCGTTTACTCAAAAAATTTCGAAAAATGTAAGGGTGGGATCTGGCAAATTTGGGAGGGTGGGGTCTGGGACTTTGAAATTTGGGGGAGGGGGTAGCCTCCAAAATTTCGGAGTGGGGTCGCCAGGTTTTTACACCCTGAAAAATTTAGTTTTCTTCTTCTCAAAATAGAGTTTCTTCTTTTTCCAAACCAGCTAAGTATAAAAAGTTGATAAGTTAAATCCTTTCCTCTGTGAGTTCCCGAAGGAACACAGCTTCAAAACATTAAGCTGAATTCTATCCTGTGCTTGGTTGGTGTATCTGTTTTATATTTGTTTAACTTTGTGATTCAATTATCTGGTGTCTTATGCTTTAGACTAAAGTGACTTCTGTTACTTTAACTGCTCTTGAGCTTTTCTGGGGCCCATTTTATCTGCGTTTTGGTAACTCTGGTTTACCTATTTTTGTTTAATCCATGAATTTATCCGGCTGGCAACGAGTACTGTACCCCGATTAAGGTGTTGATAACATCGACCCCTGCCGTTTCCGTGACTTTATCATTGACATTTTAATCATGACTTTTGACTTTAATTACTTTGACAACGTCATGTAAATAATTTTCTTTTTTGAGTAAAGACATGCGTTCTATGTTTTATTTTAGAAGTTACTGGAACCTAGAAAAAGTTATTGGCAACTGAAGGGACTAGATACATAATAAATAACGCAAAGTTGAAAGTTCTTCGAGTGCTGTATTAAATGCAGCAAAATCTGCAGATATGGATTATTTTTATTCTATTAAAACAGCGTGCGAATAAATTTAACTGATCAGCAAAGGAAAATAATTCTTTATTCTTATTGATTCTTTACTTTTTTATTAACATCAACGAATCAAGGCAATGCAAACGATTTGACCAAGTTTCCAAGGAATTCGCCATTTGGCTATGAGCTGTTAGCAGATCGTGGAATTTTCTGACTGGCAGCAAAAATCCAAGGGGTCCTCAGCCAAGCTGCCAAATTCCAAAACCATCGGCAACATTCCGAGGAGTCTGCTTTTGCGGTTTTACAATCTGCTAATTTCCAACACCGTCGACAGCATTCCGTGGAGTCTTCCAACACTGAAACACAAATAGCAAATTCCCCACACAATCTGCTAGTTTCCTTGGCAGCTTTCCAATGCGCCCAGCAGTTGGCCAAATGCCTCGGAATGTGGTCAGTTTTCGGGAGTCAGAATCTTTTGATAGACGCAAAGATCACTATTCCTCATTCGACGCGACTAGGACTGATTTTGTCCAATTCGCTCATGAAGCACTTAGCGTGGCTGGAGTGCTCAGACTTGGCCATCAAACCAAGCGTCAAGATGGACGACATCGCACGTTTGCTGGAAGAACAAAATCTCAGCGTCAGGGATTACGAATTCATCGTCGTGAATCTTGCGGCGCTCCAGATTCTCCACAGCCGCCATCAATGGCAATCCGGCTTCGACGTTGTTCGACGACATCTGCAGCCCGTTGCTTCCAAGGTGTTCGTGTCGTCCTTGATCCCACAAGAGAAGTTCCAGTTACCAGCGAAAACGTATGTTGAGTTCAACGAGTTCCTGTCTGATCGGTGCCAGGCCGCTGGATTTCGATACATGCCGGTCGCGGAGCGACCGTGTTTCGGCCCCGCGAGTGACGACAGTGTATCCCAACAGCAGCTCAATCAAGAACATCGTCGACATCTCAATTTGAATCCACGATTGTATGCAGATCCTCTTCATCTGCCACCTAGAGGCACCCACAATTTGCTGGAACAGTGGGCGGAATTCATCCCAGAGCTTCATTGCTGCAATCGGAGATTAACTACCACATCATACCGGCAACAAACGGCGCAGACGTTGCCTTGTCAAAGTGGATGCTTGCGTGCCAGGCAACAGCAAGCCGGAACACACTGGACAACCAAAGCAAACAGGTAGGTAGTAAAGAGTTAACTGTTCAGGATTTGGAAAATTCTCTAGAATCCATAAGGGTGAGTACTACTTCAAGTGATGAAGCTGGAGTTACTTTTAAAGGAAATCCTACGAATCAATATACTGGTTCAAATAGTTCAGTAGATCAGGGGACAGCAGAGACACTTAAAACTGTAGCCAATTCTGTGAGCGCAATGCAACCGCTAGCTAATACAACAGTAGGCGGGAATATGGTAGCAAATTCTATTTGCACTATACCGTATGCTTCACCAATTGTTAGCAGTAGTACACATGAAACACAGTCTCTGTGTTCACCTTATACTGCGTCGCTACAATATGAAAATTGTGCGCACTACGCCGCGCCTTCGAGGGAACACTTTGTACCCCAGGGTAGCAATATCACTTATGAAACTCAACGGAATCGCAACCCACTTCTTCATAACCCACACTGGCAATCCCAATATGTGATGCTCAGCATGACTCGGACAGCAACTTGTGCTGCCGCACCAACTCGTTATTCTTTACCTAATTATATGGTACAGGAATCGGCTGTGGCCAACCCTTGTGCTAGCAGGCCTCCCGCAGTAACGGCTACGAACCTGCCCGGACCGGTTTCTGCATCTGGACTAAACTTTCTGCCTATCCTGGTTCAGGACAACGGTGTATGGAAGACTGTGATGGCCCCAATCTGAGGCTATGGTCCAGTCTTCGCCATCAACCATGAGCTGTCAGCCTTTCCATCGCTAGAACTTTCATGCCAGACGAGGACGTTTGATTTGTACCCCTGGCGTGTGAACAATTAACATTTCATTTTGTCTTTACATTCCAGTTTATTTGGACTTGTTGAAATTATTCATTTGAATTGCAAACTTTCCCATCTTCTTCCACTTTCAAGATTCATAATTAATCTACTGTTTTGTCTGTAAAAATGGTTATGTTTTGTTCTATTCCTATATAACGTCTGTACCAACTTTCTTAGTTAGTTCTGCAATAAACCTGAAGCTTACACATACCCGGATTGTAGGACACTTGTCCTG
Organism: Trissonchulus latispiculum; assembly: GCA_030248195.1. NCBI lineage: Eukaryota > Metazoa > Nematoda > Enoplea > Enoplida > Ironidae > Trissonchulus > Trissonchulus latispiculum. The sequence goes on along the minus strand of JASAND010004008.1, from coordinate 69,715 downwards.
ATATAACCATCGATTCAGAAAATATATATATATATATATATATAATTGTAGTAGTTGTTTCGTTTGTTTGGCTAAATCTTTAATCAATTCTTATTTCAAAGATTGAAGACAAAGCATTTGCGTAGGTATTTTATAAGTGGTTTGTCCTAAGAGGAAATAGTTGTAGCGATAAGGAGTTACATTTAGATAAAGCTGAATACAGTCAGTTTTCATCTACACTATTTTCAAAATTGGTCGGCTATGCCACAGTTTGATGTTGTAGCTAAAGGGCTATTTGGCAAAGCTGTTTCTGCCTTTAGATGAGGAGTTACATGATTTTTATGATGATATTCGCTTTGAGGGGGGGGGGCCAATGTGGATGACCACGTTGAAGTATGGGTTGAAGCACTGGCTATGTTTCTTCTGTATTGGATTCAAATGTCTAAGAAAGGTAAGGTTTTATTTAGAAAATTCATGTAAAATAATCTAATATGTTTTGAAATATGACAAAATAATGACCACATTTGAAAGTGTTATTATATGCAGTATTTTGTTTAGACGTAAAAGGAGATTTTTACTAAAGATATTCAGACAAGAAACAAGCAGAACACTGAATTGCCTTCAGATTTGGAGTTGGAGAGACGTAGCTCTTCTTATGATTAACTACTGCTAAAATTATAAATTATTGACGTGACGACATGTTGATATGACTTTTGACGTCAAGACTATAATATAGTGGACCTATATACAAGGTGTATTCCACTTACGCAGAATCAACTAACGCAGAACCTTTGTTCTCGGTTTAATGTCAATGTCAAAACTCAAGTTTCCACTTTCGCAGAAAGAACAAAACTGGCGTTTCCACTAACGCAGAAACTAACCACTAACCTTTAATTTATCTGATTTAACTTATATATTTAACGTATAGCATTTTCTTCATTTTTATGTAGTGCAAATCGGAATTTGATTTAGGTTTAATAATTTTTTAATTAATTCGTACATTATGAAACATTACAAAATAATCAATTTGGGTAAATATCCGTAAAAGGCATGTTTAATAGTAATCAGGACTTGAAAACAAAATTAAAAAGGAATCTGTCTAAGCAGTGTAGAGCAGCCATGCAGCAGTTACTGTAAAGTTATTATTTTTGTCAAATTTTATCTGTAGGTGCAAAGTGAGAAAATGAGTGCAAAGTGGGAACAGTACTTGAAAATGCAAGCAAGAGAAAGGTAATCTATTGCAAAGTGTTGCTCAGCCTTCCAGGGTGTAAGATCGCTTTCCAGTAATTTGAAATTCTGTAAATTTCGACTGAAGGTGCTTGTGTTTAACTTCACATGAATTCCACTTCAATCGTAATGTAAATTATCTAATTTCGCTGCAAAATAATACATAATACTCTAGCTACTCTCTCAGTCCTAATTTCTGCGTAAGTGGAAATCTAAGATTTGCTCAAGGTCATTCTGCGTTAGTGGAACTTTGGGTTTTGAAATCTTTTCTGCGTTAGTGGATTCTGCGGAAGTGACAGCCAGCGATGATAATAGCCTGGAGAGACATAAGGATTTATATTTACGGGGCTTGTCTCTTTTACTCGGAGGATTTGCCGAGATGTACGAAAGCTGTGAGTAGTAATTTAAATTTTGTTTGGCAGAATTAATATTTTATTTGAGTAACCACAATTACTATTTGAAATAAAATAATAATATTAAACAAAAATTTATTTGTTACGATGAATGCAATGTTTTTATTTTAGCTTTAATTTGTTTAGGTGGATTGGGCAGTTTTTTGCTCATGTCTATCTTTATCTTGAAGAAAAGGACCCAGACTCCAATCTCCCCACAGACGTTGAGTTGGACTAAAAAATCTGGTAAGCTAATGTTATTTTAATTTTGTGAAAACGAATACTTACCTTATTTCAGCAGTCATGTAGCAACGTTATGTGAAACTATTTTGACTGCAAGTTAAAACCATTATCTTTTCATAGCTTAATATGTAAATTAGCTAGGCTAGTCACTTCCTGCCTCTGCCTGTCACTTCTTTTGCTGCAATTGCGCTCACATTAACATTTTGCTTGTTGCAGAGAGCTGCATTATGTTTCTTTTCTGTATGTCAGGCATTTGCTCTGGATCGAATTTTCGATGCCCTTCTGGTTTTGCTTTCGAAAAATTTCCTGCGACTTATCAAAATTTCTTTATGCGCTCAGGAATTTTCGAAACTGGAAGCTGTCTCTACCGTTATCCCCGGAATCTTTCCGAAATAATTCCTAATCTGCAAAAGGTGTCAACAGACTGCTGTGTATCTCCCTTCATCCGATCAGTATCCTGTGAATTATTTACGCTAGGTATATATAAGAACAATTATTAAAACTAACAGAGAAGAAAGACTCTATACATGTGTCTGTTATATGAAATTGTAGTTTGCTGCAGAACAATAAACTGAAAAATTATTCGAATTGTTTCAATGTTTTGCTATGAAGCAGTGTTTATTTTATAGCATGCTTATAAATAATAAGTGGGTCGACAAAACCACAGTGGGTCACGGGTAGCGGGTCGGGGGTCAAGGTCCAGCGGGTACCAGCGGGCCTCAAAATTGTGACCCACTTCTAACTCTCTTGATGATTAGTTAGTTTTAGACTTAGACAATTAGTTAGACTCTCTGTCACCCGATAGGGCGCATAGCACAATTTTGACATTTACTGAATATAGTGTGACGCTTGTCATGCTTTCATTACGTACTTATTCATATGATATTATTACATTATGTGCTATCATAGCTTTACTTTTGGGACCACCTAAGTGCATCGTCTACATCGTTAATGTTGCTCATTAAAGTTGTAGTCTGTTTTCAGGAAACGGTTGCATCAGTCTAAGTTATACTTAATTGAATTGACCACAGTGCAAAACTTTAACTTTTGATTTAGTTTTTCATTTTGGTTCCATGTAGAATTAGAATGGTGCTGTTGGTGAACGAAAGGAAGTTGAACATCAGGTTTGACCCGCTAAGCTATCATAGTCTGGTCTAACCTAAGCTGACAGCCCAATGTGAAGTGTGCGTTCCGTTCTCCAAACCGTAGTCAAGCGTGCTAAGTGCTTGACTACCATCTTCTGTTGCTTGTGTTATGAGTCTGAAGGCAACTGTTAATTTTTTCGCTTTGGTTGGGTTCTAGAAGGAGACCGTTACCTTGCAGGACCCTTTACGATTAAGTTCGCTGGAACAAGCCTCACCAAGAGCCAACCCGATGTTATTTAATGGTCATAGTTACTGAAACGCTATTTAGTATATGCATGCACGCACACTGAACACCAAAAAATTACAAGGTTTTCATTTACATTATATACATCAACAAGCAGTGTACAGTATGCACTAATTCAACGACACTTCTACAGTTCACTTTGTCACAAAAAAGTATTTGAGCAAGTGTCCTAATGTATTAAACCAGGTGTCAGATCACTAGAGGAGGGCAAATGCAGTTTGAGGTTAGACAGATTATTCTTCGCCAAGACAGTTATGGTTTCTTGAGCCTCAATGAGAAGCGTCCACAAATGTGACAAAGTTGCAGTCACTTTGGCTGTCTGCTTCTTAGTCGCTTTACGTCTGTGGCTTCTTGCGTGGCCAAACTGCAAGGACAAATCAAAACAAGAATACACTAACAGTCTTTAGATTTCACTCACGACTCACAGCGTATAGCCTTATCTTTTCACACTGTTGGCCATGCTACTGCTTTTGTAAAGCCAACGCCATCGGGTGGTCGCATGTTTGCTTGCAAGAATTCTAAACCATGCCAAACAACTTCTTTCGATTAAATTCAGTTTACTTTATTCGTTGAATGCTTCCGTTTGAGATGTCGCATTAGCTTAACCTTCCTTGAAAATGATGTGCCAGAAAGCTTGCACTCGAAAGGTCACATTTCCGCACTAATAAAATTTTAAATGGAGCGAGCACTATCTGTACCATTAGGTGGAAAGCTTGGACCAATCATATTCATTCTGATAAAGTATTTCACAATTTTCACCCAAATGGATTTGTACTGACCAAGCATTATTGCTAATTTGTCATCTTTACCAAGCATTCTTGTCGTGTTAGATAAAAAGTACTTGTTGTGTTGTGTTGTAAAAGTACTTTATGCTTGTTACAACGATGCTTTGAACAAGTAATTGGAACAAACAAAGACGGATTAGAGAGTAAATTCATTCGAGTAGTTACGTGCTCATAGTTGTAATTAAAAAAAATCAACAGCAGTGTTTTTAATCATTATCGTTTGCTGTTGTGTTGTTTGTACATCGCTTTTAATACTAGCGGACAGATCTTTTAATTGTTGACATGTGATTATTGATAGATCTTATGTAGTCCACACAATAATTTTGTTAGAAGCGAATATCCTGTTTGATTTTAGTTCATTTTATCAGTTCCAACGTTATCATTACTTTCAATCAGTCGCAATGACCCTGTTTAATTAGTTTAAAGATGTTATTTGCTTATTTGCTTTGTAAAGTTCGAAAGATTGGAATCGCAGCCTACTATCGTGAATGACCTTATCATAGAATGGTCAATTACTAACAAAGAAGGGGTGGCATTGTGATAATTATTAGGAGCAGAAACGTTTTGTAGTAAAAGTTTATTACATAAAACAAATTAACACATGACTGGTGACATCATAAATAAGTAATGAAATCAATGTTATCGTATCTAAATACTGACACCGTTGATTCAGAACATGTCCGCACTCTGTGTTGAAAAGAAAGGATTGATAAAAGTCAAAGTGCTTATTTTGAATTTCCCAACTCCCAGGTTAGTCTTGCAGAATTTTGTGCGATACACTAGTTGTATTTCGCTACTTCCAAGATGCACATCAAGCCTGTGTGTCCACATGTTTCATCCTTTGTTGGATAATTGTGAACTGGAAGAGGCTGCACTACTAACCCGACTACTCTTTAAAGGGATGCAATCGAAGACAGATCGTCACTGTGTTAGTCGTGTTCAGTAGCAGGAACATGTTGACGTAGGTGCTCCAGGGTCGGCTGCCTTTCACCGCCTAGCAACACAAAGCCGCAATTTTCGAAACTGTTGAGGAATGTCTGTTTTATTCAAGCAACGAGGTATATGGATTAAACTTTACCGCGTCCAGTCTGAAAAAGTTGATAATTTTTTAAAAATTGTTGACCAAGGTTCTGCAAATAAGTAAATGTCTTTGCACATACAATAACGTTGCTATCCACATCACTGAATATTCAAACTGATTAAGAAGTCAAACAGTTCAAAAGTTTAGTAGCTCCTAAAATAAGGAGAATTGAACGAAACCATTCTAAATTCAACCTTGATGTGTGGTTATGATCATGGGTGGAAGCAAAAAAATTTTCACGATGGTTTTAGAATATGCTTATGTGTTAACAGCACTATTTATTTTTCTTTGTAGGATTTGGCTGAGGCTGAGCATATCTTTCTCCCGAAAATGATGCCGGTCTTAGCTATGATCCTGTGTGGTTGCCAGGTTTACCTGAGCCATTTGACGACTGTGAGACAGGTTCAGATGTCACGACTGTCGACACAGGTTATGTGTCAGAACATGGAGAGTTGGAAGATGGATGCCGTGGACGTAGTAAAACTGCAGATCCATATGTTTGAAAGACTGGATGCACAAGACTCAATCGTTAACTTTGAATAAAATGAAATATTGCTGTTGTAGGTTTTAGGTTTACAAAACTGCTTTGCCAAAATACTAAAGATTTAGTTTCGGAAAAACTGTCAGACTTAGAACTAGTTAGTTTAACCTCCTAATTGGTGCTAGAACTAGATTTATTATGCATTATGTGAACATTAAGTCTCAACTACAAGCAGATTTAAATAGCAATTTTGCAGATAAAATTAGTACATAGTTGGAATCGGTATCAGAGATGTCTAAGACCCTATACGGGAATAGTACCGAAAGGTTTCACAAAGATCGAGCTAGGACATAGTTGTAACCACATAGCTGAATATTCGTCAGTAGCGGTGACTTCGTTCCATTCACCCAAAGGTTCACGGAACTTAACATTTCTCCACTAATGACTCGTTCTACTAAACTTCCACTACACTCTATGCATCCATACTTTGTGATTACCGTAACTTTCAAAGAAACGCTTTTAATAATCAAATTTCTTCAGAATTGGACTACTAATGAAGTACTTCTGTCAATAAAATAATCATTTATACCATTCATATGTAAACAGAAGTGACAACATTAATCGTAAAAATAAAAGACCAAAAGCCATAATTGCTTCTTCGTGGTACTGGACACTGACTTAAGTGGTGATTCCTTGTGGGCAAATATTGTTGGCTGGCGGCTCAAATTAAGAATTTGATAAAACTTTCTAAAATAACTTCATTTGCTGTTCTAACACCCTCCTCGCAATTCTGCTTAAAAAATTCCAAAATTCAGTACAGCACAGTTTTAGCCGATTTTTGACAGATTAGCAGCGGCTGCATGGTTGTTACTATACTCATGCGAAATATCTCGTTGAACTCTACATGTTTGCTTTTTGAAGCAACTTTCCAGCTCTTCCGCATTCTAAGATATGACCGATTTTCTTATTGTGGCGTTGAAAACTATTCATTTTTGCAGAAATCAATAATGTATTACTAGTTAAGCTACGCAAGCCGTAAAATTAAACGAAGTATGTCGATTTGGAGGTCTCGTCGAGGCCGATTATCCACGGCATAATCAACTTCCAACTGCTATCCTGTACGCTGCTATCATTTAAAATGTAGTTTTTGCAAGAACAGGACCAAATTTTTTCCAGCGATTCCAGCTTCTAATATGTAAGCTGCAGGGTTGCTACTTAGTAGACGTGTTTTACACATAAATACCCCGGGACCCATTTTTTGTTGACCCGATTGCTACTTTCCAGCTACTGTGGTCGCTTGCCAAAGTTGGGAAAAGTAGACTAAGTCAAGGTTGCGCATACATTTTAGGTAATTTCTTCAAAACGTTGAGCGATTTCATGATAACCAAAAAAAGGTCCCCAGGTATTTCATAGTGAAATGGAATGGTGTAGCCGATGCCTCACGAAACAACTTTCCTTAGTCTGCAAAAATCTGGAAAGTTAAATTACATCGAAAATACAGCACACCATGCTCCGGCCAAAGAGAAAGACTGGGATAATATCTGAATATCGCCTGTTGAAAAGTAAAGATCATCATTTAACTAGAAACGAGATCACCTGGCAAGAATGGTATCAAAACCAAATCTACGAACGGATCTTTCGGAGATTTTGAAAACTAAAAGTATCAGAGGAAAACCCAAAAAACCAAAGCTAGAAAATTTCAAAATCCTGTCAGTCCCACCGTCGACAGGCAATGGCATCATCAAAGACTGTGGTCAGGTAGTGCCAGTCAAATCATCGAATCCTGACAGTAAAGCCATCGTTCACACTAAAAATGAACACAACCAGCATTGCCACTACGTTGCAGCTGAACTGGGTGAATGTCGTCTTTTTCAGTTGGCGAAGTACAATCGTCCCTGCAGTGAAAGAAGGCTTCTGCAGCCCCTATTCTGCGCAGCCAGTCATAGGCACCTTACGTCGGAAAAGGGGAAATTCAAATCCATATGCAATATATCTGTCTAGGAATCTGCCCTATATGTAGGAGCGTGTGGACAAAGATGATGGCGTTGTGTCTAAATATGTTTGGCGTATTAGCTCACCTGTTTTCTTCGAAAATAATAAATAGTAATTTGCGTCTAAAATAGTAATGAATAAAATAATAAAAATAAATAAATAATAAATGCTACTACTATCGTCTTAAGTATCAACTGCTTGTGTTGGCACTTACTTGCAAAGTTGGAAGTCGGAACATGTTGCGTTTTAAGAAAAACACTTGAGAAATCATCTTTTTTAGCTCTGTTTCTAGTCTACAGGTATAGAATTGGCGAAGTGATTAAAACAACTGGAACAAACTTACCAATCGTTAAACAAACGTCAATGATCTAGCAATTGGTTGGGCTGGGTTGGTCACATTAGCTTTTGCGACTTGGTTGCGTATTGCAAATTGGACCTTCAAAATATTGTAACTAGCAACAACTCGAATGACGTTGGATAACCAGAAGAATAGTCCAAATGAGAAAGAAGAAGAAAAAGCCGCCACAACTTGTGCACAGTTTACAGAAGTTCTGGATCAAGTGCTTAATGTTCTTCCGACCCGATTGCAGGTGTTTGGGGGTTTCTGGTGGCCAAGAACTTTAGGGTAGGCTGACACGACTGCTTTGTGGCATGAGTAGTTTGCGTAAGCGTTCACGCTGCAAGCTAAGTTCTCTAAAACTCTCTGAAAGAAGTTTCACAAGCATTAACCAAGTAAGTACTTAATATTCACCAGCAAAGAGTGTTTCCAATATTGTTAACAATCAGCAATGATGAAACGGTATTCCGAGAACATTGTGGAATTATGATAGTTTCCTAAATATATTATATATACTCGGAGTGTACAATTCTACGTAACTCTTCCCAACGCCTTTTCGGGTGGAGCAATTATTACCCTTTTCATTTAATGTGCATTCAGTTGCAGATTTACGTTTCCCATTGGCGTAACTGCACCTGGAACAGTGAAATAGTGCCCTGAAAGTTCGGAATAAAAATATAACAAATTGTTGAATCTATTGACCCTAAAGCTTCTGATCTTTGCTCACCTTTGAGTCAAGTGGAAGCAATCTTGGATTGATTATGGTAAAGGACTCGTATTTTATTATCCTTTCTAGAAAGCCAAAGTTATACCGTAATGATTCAACAATTAACTAGCCTCTATCCAGTAGCAGAGAAACTGAATTAATTAATTTAATTTTGAACAGACTCTTATAGAAAATCCTGTTGAAACTTGTTTCCGTCTTCGTCGACTGGGATATTTAAATTGACAAAAGCTTATTAATGAACACAGACTGTAGCCATGGTTTCGAACATCTGATTTCGTCCTATTTTCTTGGACTTCTTTCCCTCTGTATGATCTTTTACAAGACATACAGCTGCAAGAACAATGTGTGCAATCAACTCTAAGGAGCAATGGAAAGCTATTATGTTAGTTTATGGTGCTTAAGATAAAACTATATCAATCAACAACAATCACTGTATTATCAGCAGTAGTATTTGGGTTAATGAGACATTGAGTGGGATCGTCAGAAGACTTTTGCACGAGTAAAGGGTTGTGTGACGATTCCCCCAAATTTAATTGGGCTGAATTGAAAGGTCATTTGTCAACTGTCACTTAACTTAAATAGAAATCTATTGAATTCTGCTACGGTATATATAGAGGCTGAACCTATTGCAAAGCGAAGATTTGAAAAAATTGTAAGTTAAAATTAGTTTTTAAAACCTTTTAAGAACTAAAATTTGTTATCGATTGATATTTTGAAAGTCTGATGAAAACTTAAGCATTATGTAAATAAATTCAGTCAGGGAAATCATTTAATTTCAAAATATTTACATAAAATCATATGGTTTAAGATAAAATAGCAGCAAGTAGAAATTTTGAAATTAAAAATGAAATTATATTTACTTTATGCATAAATGAATATGAAATATATGAAGTATTGCATGATAAAATAGTGGGCTACCTAACAATCGTCAATCAATTCAATCCTAAAACAAAAATTTGTTATTTTGCAATAATGGTCAATCATTTTTAACTTAAGATTCAGTTGAAAACTAGTTAAGAAAATTTAAACATCTTTAATGAATTGAAGCAAAAGTATAACGACTAATAACTAGTATTTACATATTTGCATGTAGTTCATAACGAATTCTCAGTTTTCATTTTCACCCCTCTTTCTTTTTTCCAACTCACCTTCATCTTTAATTTTAAGTGTCCATTAAATTTGACATATAACTGTCAACATTTTGACAGCGGCATGCCCTTTTTGGGGGGGATCGCCACACAATCTGAATAAAGCACGTACTTCGCTCGCCTCTAGTTTCCAGCTGTTTAAGGCATGGGTGCTCCGAGCTCGCACACCCAGCAGAAATAGCATAATGATACCTTCATAACGACAGCAATTTCACTCTATCCTGTACTCCCTTTGGAAGACAAGTACTGAACGAAGCTGGTTTAATGCAGGAGGCATTAGTCGTACATTCTTGCATATAACGAAGCTTTATTAATACATCCATTTGTTCTTTTAAGTATACATTAGACCTTGACAGAGCGATTAATTGAACAAATAAATTATTTAAATAAATAAATCAATCAAGAAAAAAGCATTAATTCATACTGTTCCATTTGAAATTAAAAAGTTTTAAATGTTTGCAGCCTTGACCTTGCTGCCAAAACCAAAAATCTATTTTCAACGGTTGTGGGATGTCCAGCAAAAGACAAATAGCAAATCAGTAAAATAAAAAATGTTGGTTAAATAATGTTTATTGTTTTGATTAACGGAAACAACTGTGATGTGCAATGAAATAAATTAAGTTAATAAAGTTAGTAAAATAAATTTCCCCAATAAAGTTATAACTTCCAATGACACAAGCCCTAATATGATATAACTAGAAATAAATCTTTAATTGATGCGTATCTAAAACGGCGACGGTGATGTATAGTAGTTTCCGCCCCCGCTATTCCACGGAGTTGGTGATCTGTTGTAATTGTAACCTCCGCTACTTGACCGTTGCGGGGGCAGTGAGGTATAGTAACCATAGCCTCTGTTGTTCCAGTACGTCGGTGATGGATTGTAGTTGTAGCCTCCATTGCTTGACTGTTGCTGTGGTGATGGTGATGTGTAGTAACCATAGCCCCCGTTGTTCCAGTAAGTTGGTGATGGGTTGTGGTTGTAGCCTCCATTGCTTGACTGCTGCTGTGGTGATGGTGAGGTGTAGTAACCATAGCCCCCGTTGTTCCAGTAAGTTGGTGATGGGTTGTGGTTGTAGCCTCCATTGCTTGACTGCTGCTGTGGTGATGGTGAGGTGTAGTAACCATAGCCTCCGTTGTTCCAGTACGTCGGTGATGGGTTGTAATTGTAGCTAGATGGCGGAGTAGAACTACCATAGTAGCTTCTTTGTTTTCGCTTCTTCAACAAGGAAGGATTATTGCTGTCCAATTTACGTTTCCATCTCTTGGCGTTATTGTAATCTTTGGCTTTCTCTGGAACAGTTGGTGGTGGAGTTGTCTGGCCGTCACTATTCCGCTTCCACTGCCTGGTGCTGTTGTGATCACTGGGTGGTGACTCAGTTGGTGGTGGAGTTATGCTGTCATCGTGCGGCGTTGTCTGGCCGTCACCATTCCGCTTCCACTGCCTGGTGCTGTTGTGATCACTGGGTGGTGACTCAGTTGGTGGTGGAGTTATGCTGTCATCGTGCGGCGTTGTCTGGCCGTCACCATTCCGCTTCCACTGCCTGGTGCTGTTGTGATCACTGGGTGGTGACTCAGTTGGTGGTGGAGTTATGCTGTCATCGTGCGGCGTTGTCTGGCCGTCACCATTCCGCTTCCACTGCCTGGTGCTGTTGTGATCACTGGGTGGTGACTCAGTTGGTGGTGGAGTTATGCTGTTATCGTGCGGCGTTGTCTGGCCGTCACCATTCCGCTTCCACTGTCTGGTGCTGTTGTGATCACTGCGTGGTGACTCGGTTGGTGGTGGAGTTACGCTGTCATCGTGCGGCGTTGTCTGGCTGTAGGCTTTGGACAAGCACGCAGTTATTAGTAATGCTTGTAGGAGCATTGTTCCCTAGAAAACTAATATTCGTAAAGCTTATATTACAGTGTTGAAAAAATAGACAAGCAAAATAATAGGGTATCGTATACGGCTTATATAAAACTACAATTTATCATCTCGAAGTCGGGCTCATAATTTTCTTACTTCCTGGGGCGATAATAAAAGTGATTAGTTGATTAGTGATTAGTGATTAGTTCATTAGTGTAGCAGTTTTTCGAGGATCATGAAAGCTGCGAATGGGCAACGACAATAATTTATATATCATAGTGAAGCGCCTTGAGCGTTCTAATGCTATCAAAAGTCTAGATTAAGTTACAACTTAAATTGGAATGACGCCAGCTTAAGAAGTAAGGAAATTAAGATTGAGTTCAAATTTATCCTTTGACTGAATAAGTCACTGAGGATAAATTAAGTACTTCATGATTTTTGGATAAAGCACTTCAACAGCTACGATGTGGTACCAAAAACTCCAAAAACGGCGGACAGCAGAAAAAGTTTTTCTCGAAAAACTGCTACACTACTCAACTAATCACTAATCACTAATCACTTTTATGCAAAGGGCCCCTGCAGCAGTCTGATTTAGGATGTCGTCAATTTTGTGCGCATGTCTTTGTCGCATTCTGTGTCCGACGCAGATAATGAAAACGTAAACCTTGGGCGATCAAGCAAAATTGAACCTGGTGAGAAACTTTGAGAAAATGTCAACAAAATAGAAAAGACTTTATGAAATGGTTCCTTGTTCTAAAAAAGTGAAACATAGCCGTTGTATTAAGGAATATTGTTTAGACGTGCGCTGTAATCTATGCCATTTCTTAGGCCTGGTTCTTTTACAACACAGTCACTACAAATTCGTTGCTGCAAGTCGACTACATCCTTATAATATGAAGCCAGAAACCTCGATGTCTCTTATCGGCTAAACCAGAGAAATGAAATATCCTCCAAACAGCAAATCCTATCTCACATACACTTCCTAAGCTATTAAGAACGAATGATGTTTTCAATGCCAAGCTTATAGAACAGGGACCTGCGGACTGAAAGATACCGCAGTTTCAATTATTATTTGCGGCATAACCTTATGTAAATTGTGGCATATAACAAACTGTCGACTGCTCATTTGTTAACAAGTTAAGTAATTAACTAACTAGGTAATTAGTGACCGCGCTACTACCTCCTTTTCATATTGAATTTATTTCCCCTATCCAAACCTGTCCTCAAACTCCACAAAATTCCGTGCAAATCCTTTAATATTATTAAATGTTTTTGTTCTTTATCGTTGAAGTGTTAGGCGTGAACGGTTTTAACGTTGTTGTTTTTATTTTCTGTGAGGAAAGATATATCATGTTGGTCAATTTATGCCGACAGAACTTGTTTTTCAGGACTTGTAACTGTGTTGAGTCATTCTTGTTGACTAGCCAGTTAGGAGTTGCTCTCGTCATGAGTGCTGGCTTTGCGGTTGCTGTCCCTGTGCGTCTATCAAAACATATTGAGCACACAAACCTAGCAAGATTCCGCAGATTCCTTCAAGCTAGGTTTTGCCTCTAAATGATTCCACGAAATTGAGCTGGCATTGTCGGAATTGCTCTGTCCAGTTTTTGTCAAAACCAAATTCCAGTTTTGTGGATGGAATCCTGCCGACTGGTACTAGGTACGTAAATTTTTTTGCTGAATTGAGCTGTTTTTTGGAATTATGCTTCGAAGTGGCTTGGACTTTGTAAGACACGAAAGTTTTAAACTTAAATTAACCAACGTTTTTGGATTTCGGCTAAAATGTTTCTTTGACTGGGCTTAGCCTTAAAATTATTTTACACTGGAATAGTTGGAAACTTGCTGCCAAGAATTTGCTTTAAACAAATTCCACGGTATCGAGCTGGAAGTATCCGAATGCAGCTGGCTGGTTTTTGACTCAAAAATGTTCCGTGGAATAAAGCAAGCATAATTTTGATGCGCCCCATCCGCGGAATCTTGCTTGGTTTGTGTACTCAATATCTTTTGATAGGTGCTCTACCCAATCTTTTCCAATATTTATTTAAAAGCTAAATTTAACCCAAACTCCGCGAAACTTGATCAAATGAGCTGAAATTTGATATGGGCATGTTTTTGACCACGCTGAGTTCAAATATCGCAAAATTTTTCGATTTCGCGAAATTAGATATTTTTATTCGTAAGGGGGGACCAAGGGGAACCGAAAAATTTTTTGTCTTCGATTTTGCTGTAAAGCTGTATTTAGATTTCGAGGTAGCAGAACACAAATCTGAAATTAGGTTGTCGATTCAGCTTTTCGGGAGCTCAGCATAAGCTTACATCTTAAGCTTAGAACTTACGCTTGGACTAAGCTAATGAAAAGCTGAATCGAAAAACGGATTTCAAATTCGTGTTCTGCGACTTCGAAAACCCCTGAAAACAACTTTTCAGCAAAATCGAAGACAAAAACTTTTTGGGTTCCCCTTAGTCCCCCTTACGAATTGAAAAAACTCGAATTTCGCTAAATCGAACAATTTTGTAATATTTAAACTCAGCGTGGTCGAAAACATACTCATACCAAATTTCAGCTCATTTGATCAAGGCTCATAAATCTGGGACTGGGATGGGTTATCCTGTAATGATCCCAAATTTCTTTTGTCGGTTTTTTGTCAAATTAACCATTCTCGTTTCTACTATATATTTGTAATTGTAAGTTCTAATTTCTTCTAAAAGTATCCAACTCCTCTTCTTCTGCTAATAAGGGTTGTCCTTTTTACCTTCCAATTTCCAATTCCCAGGAACCAAATTATTGTTATTGTCCCCCCCTTCCCTTTCTCTGGTATTTTGAATTTGCTTAAAATCAGTGGTTTTCCTGCTGTTCTGTTTGTGGTAATGTGGATCGTACATTGTTTTGATTTCTTTGTAAATGCCTATTGACTGATTTCTATTGAACTATTGACTGATTCCTATTCCTATTTTTATTAAATTTCACTAGTCGTCTTTGTTTTAGTTTTCACCCTAACTACAGCTGATCTCTAAATCTCTATTTTATTTAAGTAGGTGGAATTTCGGAATTTTATAGTTAACTTGTGTATTACTTTGAGGGTCCCCCTTTTTTCAGCAAGCACGCTAACCCCAGCGGCCCTTTGCATAAAAATGATAAGTCATAAGTTCATAAGTTCAAGCTAATAAGCCATTATGAATGAAAAGTGATAAGCTCAAGAGAAATAGCGGGGAACTTATTACAATGTGTTCCTATTTTGTGAAGAATACTACAGTAAAGCTTAGAACAGCCAAACTAAAAGCTTAACAAATAGAAGAGTTTAACTGTAGAAATTATAGTTACATTTAATTGTGTAAATCGTGAACTCATGCAATGACGGAAGAAATGTTTTTTAAATTATTAACTTTTGAAATATTCTTTATCTATAGTTGCATAAAGTGGTGCTTTCTTTACTGCGTTGCGATTCCCGCCATGCCATTTCACAATTCACATCTAATTTTACACTACCGCAAAACCAGAATATTTGAAACTTTTAGCTGCGTGAGTATTTCCACGGACTATAATTAGCCTTAATATTTTGTACTTTTGTTTTTCTTACATCTGAACTGCAAAACTCATACCACAACATTTCTAACTTTATTGCAAATTCGCTTATTTTAATAAATCGCTTATTTTAATAGGTCGCTTATTCCTTGTTTGATTAGAACTTTTATGCAACGCAAATTTACTTATTGTATTTGACTTATTGGACTTCATAACTTATCGTATTTTTATGCAACGAACCTCAGGCGTCAACCCCCACCCCTGAGCCCAATTCGAGCAGTCTGAACTTGGAATCTCCTTAAAACTCAGGTCCGCGTTTCATTGCACCAGTCCTAGTAGTGGGGTGAGCTCTGCGGTTTAATTACATTATAATAGTGCTGAGACCGGTTCGGATTTATGTAACCGATTGCGGTTCCTGTTCTTGACAGTCGGTTCCGATTTCGGTTCTAATTCCAATTAGGATGAATACAACTTCGATAGTTTCTTACCTCAGTTTCTGTATTATTTAAATTCATATTACGAAAACAAGAAAGACTTGACTGCACGAAGTTCGAGGTGTGCAAGACAATTTAGGAAAATTTCATTTAATGACTGTTAATTATGACAGCTTATTTTGCATAGCGTCTATGCATATTTGCATATAATGCATAGCATTTTTCATAAGTCAATTACAACTAGCGAAGTAGCGAGAATGGGTTGCCGCGGCATTTTCCCTTAGGTTCCGGGTTTTCTTTCAGAAGAATGCAACAGTTTTTTGGTCGTAATTTTTGTTAGACGCATTTCCGGAAAATGCCGCAAGCAGAAAAGTTTTTCAGCTCGACGAGCTCTTTCATTTGAGTATCATATCGACCGCTTTCGGAAAACTTTTTCAAAATCCGGGTTTTCGGGAATTCCCGGATTTTCAGTTTTTCGGCTGTAACTTTCGCTAGACGCATTTTCGGAAAATGCCGCAAGAAGGAAAGTTGTTCAGCTCGACGAGCTCTTTCATTTGAGTATCATATCGCCACTTTCGGAAAAATTTTTCAAAATCCGGGTTTTCGGGAATTCCCGGATTTTCAGTTTTTCGGCTGTAACTTTCGCTAGACGCATTTCCGGAAAATGCCGCAAGAAGGAAAGTTGCTCAACTCGACGAGCTCTTTCATTTGAGCCCCATATCGACCACTTTCGAAAAATTTTTTCAAAATCCGGAATTTTCCGGGTCCAATATCTCGAAATCCGTAAATTTTCCGGAAATTTCGATTTCAGTTTCAAAATCAGCGTGGTCGACTTACCCTATGACCAACTTTTAAACAAAATCGGAGACAAAAATTTTTACGTTTCCCTTGGTCCCCCCTTACCATTCTAAAAAATTCCGGGATTCGCCATTCCCGGAATCCGGGAAATATCGAACTGCCCGCGCTTCAGTCAACACTTCACCCCACCCCCAACCCCCCGTAAAAATTTCAGTCCACCCTAGCAAAAGTTAGAGGGGGGGACAGGGGGTGGTAACGAGATGAATAATAATAATAATAATAATAATAATAATAATAATAATAATAATAAACGGACATACCCAGATGAAAGGTTTGCCTTTTTGTGTAAAAAGCGGCAACCCAATTATTTAAAAACGAGAAGTCTCGGTCACACGTAATCTAGCAAATGGATCACTTAAACTTCAATGAGACAATACTCTGAGTTTGATCCAAACCTACTCTTTTCACATCTCAAAATAATTCATAGCGTCCGAAGCTGTTGGTTTTTAATTTTTGGCCGATTATTAGTTCAGGTTACATGCTGCACTAGCTTGCATTGCTCGTGTCGCAGTTTAAGACTAAGTGTCACCTTACTGATTTTAGGTGCAATTTGCGGGTTTTTGCAGCGATTCAGGAGCTGTGTGAACAGTTAATACCTGTTTGCGGTCGTCTGGGTTAGCGTGGTGGCTAAATTGCATGACTTGGAAACTCGAGGTCGGTGGATCAACTCACTTCCTTGGCATATTTTTTATTTTTGAATTTTCACTCTAGTTTTCATTCGGTTTCGGGTAGTTATGTAGTAGGCATTGTAAAGTTTAAGTTGTTATGTAGTTATTATTGATATTATAAAACATATAATAGCAATACAAAAGCATAAATATCGAACATAAATACAAACTTTCGTACATACTTGATTTGAGCTAATCCACGTAGAATAACTCCAAACTTAATTAATACCAGTTTTCAAAGATGGTTCAAGCAAAATGCAGACTTAAGTATAGCCAGCCAGTGTTGCAGCTAATTCCTTGACTAATTAATACGAATTGGGTTAAATCTATGTAATTGTTCATTAAAATGGAATCTTCACAATATATTCGCGTTATCAGCAACGTACAAGAAACTAATTTTCCTGACAATTCAAGGTTTGAAGATTTTTGACATTCAGCATTTTAAATGGTTGTTAAAAGAATTTTCGTTTCAACTATAAATTGTTGAAAATATGAACCTGCAACGTGGGAGATATCAAGTGTATTGCTTTAGCTGCTGAAATTAGATAATTCGATGCCAAGGCTAAGTAATACCTACCATTTTGTAGTGTAAGGCTTTAGCATAATTCGTGACTTAATACTGGGAATTCAGATGCTTGGCGAATTTAAAATTTAAAACGAATTTTCGATCCTTTTTCGGAAAATACACCCAGCGTTAATCGGCACAAAAACGACAGTCAACAACTGTCACTTATGTACAGTTCCTAAATCTCTGAAGCTTTGACAGTACAGCTATGGCGTATGGCGAAGTCTACTGCTTACGGACACAGTAGCGTCAGAATTATCTGTCGGAATTCGAATTTGAATCTAGAAAATTTGATTAAATGCTGAAAAATGCTTTTCCTACAAAAAACCATAAAATTGGCACTTACAAAGTCAAGAAAAATGTTCTTTCCGTGTCAAATTCAAAAGCCCAGTGGAGCCATTGAGTAGAAAGTGCACTAACTTCGACTACTACACAAAATAAGTGAGTTTTGGGAGTTTTGGGGTACCTTACTTTTCATAGTTTACACTCTTAATTTCACTGTCCAATTTTTCACTCTTTACACTAGCGTTTCACGGTATTTACAATCGCAGACGCAACGGTATGAGTTTTTTTCTGGGCCTATCCACACATTCCGTTTAAGTTTTAACAGTTTATCCAGTAATTTTCTGTCATTTTTAGCCCTTTCTTCTTCGTGAATCAAATGCTCAGTATTAACTATTCTACTACTTAAATTTAATTCATTTAGGTCAGTTTTATAGATAGGATTGGCTAATGCAAGGCTAATTTCAGCTGTTGAAAGTTAGGTGGTTTAACCAAAATTGCTTTCACAATGTGTCAGGGAAATTTGACCTCCGCCCTCAAGCATGGATTCATGTGTTCTTTGTGGCATCGGCTCATCTCCTGAGGTTAGATGATTGACCTATGGACAAGAGGTAACACCCTTGCCTACCAGCCTTAAAAAAGAAAGCGAAAAAAAGAAAGAAAACGTCGCGACCCAAAATTTAGATTCCGTGGCAAGAAAAGGCCAATTCTCTACTCTTAGAAGTAAGGGTGTACGTGTTCCTGCTTTCTAAGTTGACCAAAACTGAAGGATGACGAAGGCATTTACCAAACGGTTGAGTTTTTCCCGTCTTTTTGTCAGCACAGTTTGCAGAACGTTTGCCGAGAATGAACATCATTTACTGTGCATTTTCTTTTCTGTCAGTCCATACTAGCAGCGCACTTAGCCGTGTGCGTGTGCAACTTTGCCATTAGCGAAATGATATTTTTGAAGCAACACGGATAGGTAGAATTTAATCGTTCTCAGCATTTTTGATTTGTGGTTATAAGGTCTGCAGTCCAGAGGTCACCGGTTCGATTCTCAGCCTGGGCTATTTCTTTTTATCTTTGATTTTTTGTAAAATATTGATTATTAGTAAAATAAGTGGCCAACCAAATATTTAATAAATGGCAGTAGGTTTATTGCAGAAATGTATACAGTTATATTAATACAAATAATAAAGTAGAAAACATGCCAAAGCTATTCACAGTTAGGTTAGCATAAAAAATTAGTAAATTTGAACCATAAAATTTGTATACAGGTGTAATTAGTTTTTCTTTAAAAGTTTTCCTTATTTACATAGGCAGAATTTCGGTTATAAGCCGTACATAGCCACATAATGCAAAATATTTAACCCAAGAATTGACTGTTCAATGTGAACACAAAAAATTGGCCGAAAAATTGAACAAACGGTAAAGATAAATTATTGGCTTTTCAGTAAGAGCAGAAGATAGATCATCCTTTTCTCGTATCCAGCGTCTGAGGAATTCCGTCCACCTGTCGAGCGATCAGTCGGCCGTCTTCGTATCGCTCGATGATTTCCCGCCCGTTTTCAACAATTCTGAAACAAAACAGCATCATCACTATAAAGGGATTCTAACTACGAACCCACATAAAACCACTTCAAGACGTTGTGTTTTCGAGCTTTAACACATTGGGGGCAAAATTATGTGAGGGAGGGCTAGCCATTAAAATACAGACCATACATAGCTCAGCAAACTCATAAGAGAGATAAGCTAGAACAGAAATCCAACTACATGAGAAAAATTAATAAACAGTTTTCTATTAATTTTTAACTTTATCCCTGCGTTTAACTTTATCTATCTGCTTTACTCTCCTTTGCTGAGGTTATTTCCGGACTCTCAGTATCGTAAAGTTTAGTTTTTCATTGCATTTTTGGTAAGCCCTCACTCAAGATAGTGGTTACACCAATTAGAAGCATTAAATTTAGGAACTGTTTAACTGACTGAAGGTATAAAATGACTCCGAATAATTGTCTTCTCAATTTATGTTTACGAAGGCTGGAATGTGTATAAGTGCTTCGCCCGCTACGTGCTTAACTAAATTAATTTAGTTAATTAATTAATTAATTAAAACATCTCAACCCTTGGGTGGTCACTCCACAATTCTCGGTAAACTGCTGAGAAACAGATTAACAAATGTGGGCTAGAGCTGTTTTGTACACTCTAGAATTGACATGATCCTCCACTTGTAGCGAGTAAGAAATCATTCGAACGATAAGGCTCACATTATTACAAGATTAATTACAATATTAGTATCTGACTGCGCCACCGTGCGAAATCCTTTGCAAAAAAGCTGCGAAACTGGGGCATTTTCTGCAAAACAAGAGTTTTTGTTAACCTTTTTTGCATCAAAAACGGCCCAAAAAACATCGAATAAAAGTTATCCAAGGACGAGCTATCAAAGCAGGTGATTTTAAATTTAAAAACTTTCTCTTGTCTAGGAACTTATATCGTCTGCTGTGCTGATAAATTACACAAACTTTAAAGTTTTGAAATTTGAAAAATTCAAAACATACTTTTTCGTTATCACGACCGTTCCATCCAAAAACCGTCGCGCAGATAAAATGAAGTTTGACGCCTTTGATCGTTGCGGTTTCTTGGCGAAATCGAAACGACTGAAATAAATAAACAAATAAATAAATAAATAAATAAATAAATAAATAAATAAATAAATAAATAAATAAATAAATAAATAAATAAATAAATAAATAAATAAATAAATAAATAAATGAATAAATAAATAAATAAATAAATAAATAAATAAATAAATAAATATATATATATATATAAATAACTAAATAAATAAATAAATTGATATATTTCAAAACACGTTAAAATAAATGACACCTGAAAAACAAATCGACTGTCAAATATTATTAAGCAAAGACGCCACGAATTTATTACTTTATTTATTAATTTACTAATTTAATGCATACGTAAACGAGATGTCTGTTTATCCTGCTAATTAACAAGTCATATTAATTCTCCCAGTAGTGTAGTGGCTAGCATATCTAACTTTAGATCAGAAAGTCCGTGGTTCGATTCCAGCGGAGGCAATAATCTACTTTCTATCCCAGCTGTTGCTAAAATTCTACACTTTCCTGGCATACAAACAAGTTTCACTTAATTTTTAATACAGACATGACTTTTGAAAAACTTACACTTCAATTTGCCTCGTTTAGAAACCACAATCTCAGTCCGAAAAATATTGATAACTTAAATAAGGATTTTTCCTTTGGTGCCACACACCAGTTGCTTTCGCCGAGGAGGGGTAGCGCCAAACCAAATTTGTTCAAGGTCCTCGGTGTGACGTTGAATAATTGCAGAATGCAATTATACAATAAGGACTTAATTGCTCCCATGCAATTTAAATTTTCGGTTTGTAGGGTTTACCTGTTGTAAGTTCTCTTAAGATCCTCAAAGGTATTCCTTTGGTTGTTTTCTGTATGAGGTTCTAAAAACAATGATGTCAAAATTACGAGAAAATTTTTAAAAATATATATTACAGCTATTAACATTATATTAATAGAGATATTAGTTGATTAATTAACTAATTAATTAACAGCTATATTAATTAAATAGATAGCCAATGCGTAGTTATATTTGAGTCGCAGCGTGTTAGCTTTGAATTCTGAACTGTTTCCCTAGTTTTGTTAATATGTTTAAATTTCAGTGTCAGATTCGGTTTCTATTCTTTCGAATATTTCAGATTTCCAAAATTCCAAATTTCAAATAGGTATTGTTAATTTTAGTAAACTTCCAGAAATTGCTCCAGAATGGTGCAGCACAACTCGGTCTAGATTAATTTCAGTGTCCGTTTCAGATCTCTCCAGTAAACAATATTAACTCCAGCCTCACTTCTCCTTCGAAAACAGTTACAGTTTCAATTTCAGTTTCATATATTTCCCTGAAGCCAACAATTTCATCTTCGCGGTTTCAGTCCTTCTTCGGAAATAGTTTTCAGTTTCAATTTCAATTTCAGTTTCAGTTTCAATTTCAGTTTCAATTTCAGTTTCAGTTTCAATTTCAATTTCAGTTTCAGTTTCAATTTCAGTTTCAATTTCAGTTTCAGTTTCAGTACCAGCTTCAGCTTCAATTTCAATTTTAATTTCCGTTTCAGTTTCAGTTTCAGTTTCTTACTCTGCTGAGGTGGTTGTCTGGCAGTGCTGTTTCGACTGTGGAAAGGTTCCCGGAATAGGCCGTCATAGTCCTTTCCTAGAGTTTCCAAGATGAGCCTTCGGTTTCCCAGAATCTCTTCGAAGACATCGAACGGGGACTTAGGCTTAAAGCTTTTCTTGGAATGCTCGTGTTGATGATGATGATGATGATGATGATGATGATGATAGCGCTGAGATTCCTCTCCGAAAATGTCGTATTTGGTTCTTTTGTCATCTGAAAAAGGAAATGTTTCTGGAAATTAGTGAAACTGTAAATGTTTTGGGAAGGTGGTGTTTTTATTAACTGTTTAACCTTCAAAGAGTTCCTCCTTTTCTTTCTAAATCTAAATTTACCATATCCAAAGTTAATGAGGATTTACTTAAGCCAAAGGAAAGTGAAAGACTCAATGTTTCCCTACCAACTAAACTTAACGACTGTAGCTTAACAGGGTGAGCAAAAACGTTAGGTCAAGTGGGGATTCGAATCATTGACCCACTGATTCGGAGTTGGACAGCTTAAGCATTTTGAAACGAGAAAATACGTCCATATACAGGAATTCTAATTCGGCCAGGGCAGGCAACTCCAAATAAACAGCCTGCATTGTACAGTGCAGTGCGGTTGGAGGCACTTAAATCTCAAAGAACGGACTGACAAGTGGTTCCTTAGATTATCCAATACATTAGTCATAAAGAAATAATGAAAAACGCCTGCCTGCAGCAAGAGTTCATAATTCTATTATATATTAGAAGAAGAGTGAGCCACTAGAGGGCTCCTCTTCTTGGCATTGCGTAACGGTGCTCCGACCACAATACGCGAATGTTCCCCCGTTTGGTGGGGGGTCGACAGGCATACCCCCTCCCCGTTTGGCGGGGGGGGAGCAAACACTCGGCCCCGCTTGGAGGGGGGGGAGCCAAAAGAGGTCCCCGTTTGGTGGGGGGGTAGGCAGAAAAGGGTCCCCGTTTGGGGGGGTCGTCAAGACAGGCAGAGATTGGCTGAATCTGATTGGCTGTTAGCGACCCCCCCCCAAACGGGGACCCCTTTGCATACCCCCCCACCAAACGGGGACCTCTTTTGGCTACCCCCCCACCAAACGGGGACCCATTTTCGAATAGAACAAAAACTACCGTAATCCTCTGCTATACCCCCCCACCAAACGGAGGGGGGGTTTCTGCAATCTGATTGGCTGTTGGCTACCCCCCCACCAAACGGGGACCTCTTCTCGGCTACCCCCCCACCAAACGGAGGGGGGTATGCTTTGTCGAACAGAGCTACCCCCCCACCAAACGGGGGAACATTCGCGTATTGTGGTCGGAGCACCGTTACGCAATGCCAAGAAGAGGAGCCCTCTAGTGGCTTACTCTTCTTCTAATATATAGTGCAATTATGCACTCTTGCCTGCAGTCACTAACGCAAAGCCTTAGTCCGAAACAGAGTACAACCGTCGTCATTGGCTCTCCCTGCCCTTGGCCATGCAATACCACTGAGCCACGGAATGCAGTCAGTACAAACTCTGCTCGGTTTTAATATTACCTTGCTGAGGACTATTAACAGAGGATGGACCACCAGTGGCCATCTAACGCTTTGGAGGAGTCCAAATGGCAGCTGTCAAAAACTATTTGACAAAAGGCTTGCGCAGGAAATCTGTCAAAATTTGTCAAAACACAAATGTGGTTTATCAGCCGAATTTTTGATGCATGAGTAGAATTTGTGCAGGCAAAAATCGGCATCAAATGACCTTCTAGGGCGATTTTATTGGGGAAATATTTACACAAGAGTATTGGGGCTGGTTTATGTGACATTTAGAAATAATTGTTTTGCAAATTAAATTATAAAATTTGCGACAGAAAATAGCTTTTTGAGCCAAAAAAGGGGTTTACAATAAACGACCGATTTGAAACTTTTGCAGAGAAATTGGTGACGGTGCGCGCGGTGCAAACGCTTGGCGGTGATTGCTCTAAAATTGCAGCGCAAATTAAGTTTTATGACATCTGTATTAGGAGCAAAAATTCGACTTTTCTGACGAATAGGTAAACTTAGGCCGAGCAGAGGCTGCTTGTTTTAACAAATTTGAAAATTTTGATGATTTTAGAAAAAAACGCCGCGTTTGCTCCAAATGAAACTCAGTGATATGCAAAAAAAGCTTTATGACATACTGAAGACAATGTAATACTACAAAAATGACTGCATGAAGAACTTTGTCGCGTGTCACTTTGCGCCGTCAAAAAAGCATACTGATTGAACTAAAAAGTTTGCAAATTTTTCAAAAGTTAAACGTCGCCTATACAGCACAAAACTGGGATTTGTGAGCTAAATGGGTGCTCGAAGGTTAGATTGGGTGTCACCCTCTAAGCGCCGAATTGAACGAAATCGCTCAGCAGATTTCACTTCAGCAAGATTATTTCGAAGAAATTGAACCGGAACCGTATCGAGTAAAAGCACAAATCCGGCTTTTTGACGACTTTTTGCCAAAGGGACGCATGTATATAACTAACATTTTGTTTTCAAATTTACATCAAAACGCTTTGACTTGTGCTTTTCTTCGAACACTATTATGAAGAGGATTAAAGAATTTCCAGCATTTTTTGCTAAAACGGCATATTATAACTTTTGTAACATAATAATATAATATAATATAATAATTTCATAATGTATCCTACTTTTAGTAAGTCAGCAAGATTAGCATTCTAATAATCTGCATCAACTTTGGAAACTTAAATATATTCAACTTTTCTTCAATTCGCCAACAGTTTAATGTTGGCCGTATGTTGACCAACTGTTAAGCATCAAGTGAAACTTTAGGAGTAAACTTTGTCTCAGCAAGGGTACACAATTATATGCTAAGCGAGGTTGATAAGCCTGATATCGTAGTTCAGCTGATGACCCTGTGGTGTAGTGGTTATCTCGTCTGTCGCGGATTAGAAGGGCCGCGTTTTGGGAAATTTATTAAGTTTGCTGATTTTTAAGAAATTTTCTCTTGCTATAAATCTCTGTTATATCGAGAACTGTGTGTTATTTTACTCACTAACGACCAAACCCCATGGGAAAATTAAATTATGGCGACCGACTCTGTAAAACAATATTTGTTCGAAGCGTTTCAAGTTTATAGTTTGCAGCGACTATAGCGATTAAATTTAAATGCTTTAAAATTACTTTATTCTCTTGTCTCTTGGACAATTTTACTTTCCACTTGTGCATACCTATCTCTAAGGAGAATAGCGGCAAAACGCGTGCAAAAGCGCGATTGCACGGGCCTGCAATAAATTCAAAGTAATGCAAGTCCTCTTTAGCCATTTTCATTTTCAGAAATCCTCAACTACATAAATGAGCCTCTGATAGCGCAGTGATTTCTTACTGTGCTATAAGTGGAGGATCATGTCAAGTCTCGTGCTTGCAAAAATTAGCTCTAGTAACCCATTTAGAAATCCCTCCTGGGCAATTTACCGAGATTGTCAAGGGGTGGCCGCCCGTCGGGTGGAATTACCACAAAACCTGCGTTACGGTGGACTTAATGGAGGTCCTGATAGCCTTGTAGACCACCTTGGGCAATTAGATTTGGAATAATTCAGTGCCAGCATCCCCCTTCCCTTGAAAGTGCATACGTTCTAAGTTGGCACTACCCCTCGAGAAAGAAAAGGGAAATATGGAAGAAAAAGCAATAATGGAGAAACTATCAACTATCGTCATAAGGCTAAACCCGCCGTTATTACGGAAATCTTGATCTCGGGTTTAAATGTGTAATCCAGCCAGCACTCGACATTTTCTTCAACCATTCTTCCCCAAAACCATTTGAAACGACCGCTCAGCTTAATTTAGTACCAACATAAGTTAGATCTCGTCTCGGCCAGTCCCCAAAGTGACACTGTTGTAAAGACTTGGCTTCGCCGGGAATCGTTCCGGAGAACATCAGGGACCAATTTCATAAAAATCTTGCAACTTGCACTTGCACTTGAACTACAAGTTCAAGTTGTCAGTGTTTCATAAAACTTTTCCTGCTACTTGCGGAAATTAGCTAAGCAAGTTGCAATATTTGACAACTTGTAAACGCAAGTTCAAGTGCAAGTTAGCAAGTAGCTGATCTTTGAAAAATTGACCAAAAATATTTGAAAATTCATATAACTTTAAAAAATTAAAGAAATTGTTTGAAATTCACACTGTATTACGACATAATCTAAAGAGCATTGACCTAAAATTTCTCCAAAAATGATTAAAATTAAGAAAAGTTATAGCAATGTTATTCCATTTGTTCAGTGAAAATTCATTCAACCACTTGCACTACAAGTGCAAGTTGCAATTGCGTGTATTGACGATTTTTATGAAACAGATTCTGACCGCAAGTGTTAGCGGACAACTTGCAACTTGCGGACTTGCAACTTGCAGTTTAACTGCAAGTACGCAAGTACCACTTGAGGGTTTATGAAACACTTTACTTGTAACTTGCACATGCAAGTTGCAAGTTTCAAGTTTTATGAAATTGGCCCCAGGTCTACTGGCAGGAATGCTATTCACTACACCACCAGAGCTTTGTAAGGGAAGCAGGGATAGAAAAGATGGTATGGGAGATCAAATGATGGCCCTGTGGTTAGCACGTCTGTCCCGGGCTCTGAATTGCCGTAGTTCGATCCCCGGCTGGACCAATTCTTTACTTTCAATTCTGAATGAAGGACAGGTCTCTCTTCCCTTCTCTCCCCTAGGTCTTTTGTCCTGCTGGTTTAGCGGATATGAGTGTGTTGCGCTACCACCAAGACTGGTAGATCAACATTACAGCGAGGACCAGCCCAAGACGGGAGGTGTCAGGCATCACTGTACCCACGAAATGAAACTAAGACTTAGGAGAGAGACGAGAAGGAATCTTAGCTTTTCAGTCACCACTGAAAGTAAAGAATTGGGCCAGCCGGGGTTCGAACCTCCGTCCTTTTGTTTCCGGAGCAGACATGCTAACCAACTACACCACGGGACCATCAGCTGAACTCCCATATCAGGCTTATCAATCTTTCCTATGCCTGCTTTCGTTACATAAGCATATCCTTTCTACGTAAATTTCCACCTTTCGGAGTTCATGTGAATTTCGGTTTTCGGTCTGAGTCAGACTTACTGTCAGAGAGCGTCTGATAGGCTTCGGTTATCTCCTTAAACCGTTCCTCGGCCTCATTTCGATTCTCTATATTCTTGTCAGGATGCCATTTTAAAGCTAAGTTCAAGTATCTAAAATAGAAAAGCCATGACTGAAAGTCTTGTTGTTTGTTCAAGCAATGTTTAGACCGCACACCGTTTATACGGTAAGAGTCCTATTCTTACGTTTGTGCACAATATCGCTTCTAGGAAAGTATATACAGGAAAGAATTAAAGAAAGAAAAGAAAGAAAATAAGAAGAAAACTGGAGAAAATGAAATAAATTTGTCCACTGAATAATCTTAAACTTTGTCATTAATTAAACAACTGTCACTTTTAATTACATCAACCATTGACTTAAGGTGGTGATTATCGGCAAGAATCCTACCGATACCGTGGCACTCTGGGGAATGTTTAGAAACATAAATTTTTCGGGTACTTGATGACGTGCAACTTTCTTTCGTTCTTTAATTCCAGCTCACCAGCATCTTCGAAATCTAGCTAAGTTTGTCTTCTTAAGGTGGTGATTCCTTTTGGAGACATCAACTATGAACCATTATTACTAATTCATTCCTTGGAGCTAAGAAGCCATTTTTATATCGAAATGGAGCTTAACATTTTGTCTTTCTTATGAATACAGTGAACCTAACTTTAGTTTTCGGAGCCTAGCTGGAAAGTGCTTCAAAAACCAAACATGTAGAGCGCAACAAGATCTTTCGAATGAATATAATCATTGCTATACAGCTACTGTTCAAATGTCAAAAATCGGCAAAAACTGCTTAGAACGGAGACGTCGAAGTTTTGACGTGGGATTGCGGGGAGGGTGTTAGAATGCTAAAAGACCTTATTTTGGAAAGTCTCATCAAATTTCATCTTGATTTGTACCGTCAACCAACAACATGTGCCCAAAAGGAATCACCACCTTAACACACCCTGCTTAGTTTGCTTCTGTGAGGACATCCTCATTTTCTCAAGTTAGCAACAACTTAAGGCACATAATTCTACTCCGTCAAACAGGCCGAGGCACAGATTTGATCTTTGAGTGTAACTTTATACCTTCGTCTGTCAATCATCTTTAGTAGAAAAAAAACCAAGAAATTGGAAGAAATGGGAAGAAGGAAATAATGAAATGAAAGAAAGAAAATGAAAGAAATAAAGAAAGAAAGAAAGAAAGAAAGTTATACTAAAATATGCGAATAGCTGTAGGGTCGGCAAAGCATATTACTGGCCCTCTTTGAAGTGGGAGGCAGCAGGAAATGAGATTGCAGGTAGACTTCCTGCTGGTTTCGTGAAAGGGCTGGGAAGGAGGGTGTAGAACCAAGGTTTACACTTTTCTGAAGCGTTCTCGTTTTTGGAGGGTTGAGGAGGCTTAAAGTAAGAGTCACATTGAGCATTCGTGACCTCTTCAACTAGGGGCCCCTTGCAGAGTTGGGAGATACCGAGATTTCACCGAGACCGAGACCGAAACCAAGAGTTTCAACCCTGGCCCCTTGTTGGTGCTAAGCTAGAGCTGCACATTTCCAAACGCTGAATGTTACTACAATACACATATACTCAATTTGGTTTCGAAACAAAACAATGGCCCGCCGGAAGATCCACGAAGAATACAAGCCATTAAAATAATTATTGAATTGAATTAATTAAATTTAAATTAGTTATTTATAAGCCCTTTCATTATTGGCAAACGTTTTAGTCCGAAACAGGAGAGAGCCAAATCGCGCGAAAGAGGATTCATCAAGAAGATGGCAATGACTTAACTTACGCCTTTCTAACGTCGTCTGCGGAAGCACTTCGGGTTAAATTGAGCACGTGATAATACCGAAGCCTGGTCATGCATGAATCTGAAGCAACAAAGTCAACCAATTAATAACTAATTAATTAATTAATTATTAATTAATAGTAAGCACGCTCAGAAGGCTTTAAAATTTTTAAAATTAGACCAATAGAGTTGGGATGGCTATGTTTGCGATTGCTCTGAAGTCTTCAGTTTTTTAAATCGATTTAGATATAAAATTTAAATTCAAAATTAAAAAATTTAAATAGATTTTTTAGATTCGGGAGTGACTGCACCTTTGATTGTTTGAATTTTTTATTTTGATCCTAATTTAACAGCAGTAGTAGGGATGAGCAGGAATCAGAATTCTTTTCAATTTGGCTTTTCACCGATTTGATATAAGCATAAACCTCAAACATAAATCATAAGTTTGTATAATGAACCAACAGAAAACTGGAACGAAAACTGACTTCAGATTTTGATTCTGTGAAGCAATCCAAAACATTTCTATAGCAAAAAATTTAGATATATCCTCTTAGCTCATCCCTTTGACAACCCAAATATCAAATGAAACACTTTTTGCAGGGCTTGAAAGCTCGATGGTCAATTTCTAGAAATTTTGAGCTGCGGGGAGGGGGTAAAAAGACAAAAACCTCTTATCTAAGTCGCCTTGTCCTATGAAACCTGAATACTAGGGTAGACATCCATGAAATTTTGCTTTTCTGTAGCAAGTAAAAGATGAATTTTAAACTTCAAATCTGTCTACAGTTTTACACTGAGTCTTCAAATCGTAAAATTGCTAGGCGAACCGTACCTAATTTTTTCTACAAAATTATTACAACAATTATTATGAATGAACGATCAAATATGCTTTCGATTAAGGTCAATTTCAATTCTATAGCAGAATTTTCAAAACATTTACTCTGCGACATGGGTTTGTTGGCTTTTGATGAAATTCAAACGATTAAAGTGATACCTATCTCATAGTGAATTGGCAGTAACAAATGTCTAAAACGGTTAAAATGAGTTTAAAAACTTAACAGCCGTTTAAACGACATTTAACGCTTCGTAGGGAGTTGATTGAAAAAATTTAAATTTGGTGTAAAAAGTTAACCCTATTTTTGTAACAAAAACAGATGTATACAGTGATATGAAATTTATAAATTTTTAAATGAGAGACAAACGATAGGTGCAGGTGTTGACACCATTGATACCTGTATAAAATCTGAGATTTTGAAATTTTGAATTTATGCTAACTTTTAAATGCAAATTAAGCCCAAAAAATTAAATTTTAGCATGATTTAATTAAGAAATTTATCAAATTTTTAGGACAAGTGAAGAAATTTAATCACTTCATAAAAATGAAAATAGCTATCTATGATGAAGCTGACATTAAAACTAATGTGCATATTTCGACAAAAGACTCGAAGTTGCTTTTTGGAAAAAATGATATGCACAAAAGTAAGCAAAACAGCAGACCAAGTGGGACTGCAAGGAATATTTAGCAAAGTTCCTCTACAATTAGCCCTTAGTTCAATTTTAACAGTTTACTGTCAAAGTATGGGATGGAAAGATAATAATAGGAAATTATTTCTGGATTGGGAACAGCGATTGACATGAGGGGTGAAAAAGGTCCCCTTGTGTCACTTGCAGCTTCTCAATCTGGCTAAAGTCATTTCACCAAGATATAATCTTGCAATTATTTAAAATGTCTGAAGTACTGGCAGATTTTCACAACTGTCCTATTTGAGTGCTCGGTCATCCCTTCTCTCCTCCGGTATTGCTTCTCTTCTTCTTCTTCTTCTTTTTCACTTCATCTGATTAAGACTTTTTCGTCCCACACCCTCCGAGCGGGTGTACAGGTTTCAGCCAGCCTAGTCACTATTGATCTGCGGGGGCAATTGTTATCTGGAGCTTAGATCTCAGTTGCCCTGTGTGTGTGTCACTGCGGCCTCCTTAGCGTTGAGCTAAGGTGCCCTTAACCGCACGTCAGATCTGCTTGGGGGCCATGTTTTCAGTCCGTGACCTTAGTCTCTCCGCCTCTTGTCAGCCATTCTGCGGACCACGGAGAGCAGCATATAAAAGGTCTCTTTGATAACCTACATAATTAGTACTGGGCACCACGATAAAAATGGAAAGATGACGATAAATTTTATTCTAAAGCCAAATCGGGAGAATCTTGGTAATGAAAGATTATTCAGTAGATACCTCCTAAAATAGACATAACTAAACTACTCTAAAACGTTCAGTGCAAATAGCATTCAGTGCAAATAGCATTCAAGTCCAATATATTTTATTTGTGCAGCAACACTAATCGTGCCCATAAATTTTGTGCAATCGTTAAAGTTCGCTAAAAAAGTAGTAACGTTACAATAATTTTGTTAACTTGAAAAAGCATTCAAACAATTGAAAATACATCTGTATTACAAATAAAATTAATTTGAAAACGAAATTCTAGAAAATACACCCTAAAACTTAGAAACGCCCAGAACCCAACCCAACTTAATAGACTAAAAACACCTATATGCAAAAGTTTAATACAAATTTAAGAAGAAACTTTATACTAACAGAACGGAAAGCGCTAATAAATCAGCGGCCCCATAACTGCCCCATGTTATGTAACAAATAATGTGTGTTCAAGGCTTGAAAATTGCACAACCTTGACGCATTTTTTGCAGTGCAAACTTTGGAAGAAAAAACCAACTTTTCCCCGAAAACCTACAATTTATGCCAATAGATTATGGATATTTTATGGCGCTTTTTGTCGAGCAAAACCTGGCACATTTAGTTTTTATAGGTTTCTATGAAATCACTACTACCTAGTTGGAAAAAAACGTCTATAGAAACTAACGGTGTCTCTAACACCATGTTTCTGACACTTACACGTGCGAACTTTAAGAAAACCCACTCTAATCGGTTTAGACAGCACTAACATTAAGTTGAAAGGAACCTTTCGAAATTTTCCGAAAAAGTTTCACTTTTCAAGCATTACTTTTTAGATTTTTTGGAGTAGATATTGAATGAAATATTAAAATTAATAAATTTTAAGTAATAAATTTAATATAATAAATGAAATCAACTAATTAAGGGTTACTCAAAATGTCTAATGATTGACTTTGTCGAAAAAGAGACTAAGACTCAAGTTTGAAGTTAACAGTGTGAACTTTAGTTTTTTGTTTTGATGCAGACGAAATATTTCCGATAAAACCTAAAAAAACTGAAATTAAAACCACTTCAGGAGTTGCACAAAGGAAACTTTGTTTTTTAACTTTTTAGATATATTTTGAGCACTATTGTTGTCTTGGATGTTACAGTTCTCAAATAATGTACTTGACCTTTACAAAAGTTTGTAAAAGTTTGTAACTGACTAAAGCTTACGTCAGCCAGATTTTGAAGGGTAAGAACTGACTAGTAGACAATGCAACACTAATTTTGCTGTCATTTTTCAACTGAAAATCCATCTTTTGATGTAATGTTTAACGCAGGATGTAGTGAAAATGCCCTTTTCCGGCTAAAACTTACACTAATTTTTTAAACTGTTGGAAACTAAACTAACCGCAATACCGAAATTTATGGATTAAAATCACAGTTTCTGCAGCATTCACGTGGCAAAACGCTGAAAAATCGTGAAAACTGAACAAAAACCTAGCTTGCTGATAAAAAACTTCAAAACCGCTCACGGAGACGGAGGTATGAACTTTTGTTGAGTAAAACAAAAATTAGTGTTGATTACATGCCTAAGGTGCATTAAAGTTAATAGCTACAGCTTCGCTCTAGATATCTATATTTATACTTTCCCGCTCAAACCTGGGTGGCTTCTATGTAGCGCATCTATCAGGGATGGTGGACCAAGAAGAAACCGAGGACAAGCCCGAACGGGAGGCGTCAGGCACTCTCGTACCCACGAAACCAGGACCTAGAAGAGAGAAGGGAAGAGGGAGGTTCAGCTTTTCACTCACCATTGAAAGTAAAGAATTAGCCCAGCCGGGGATTGAACCACGTCTCTCCTGGCCCGAACTCAAACAAGTTTACCACTACTATATACACCACTGTGCTTCAAACTTGTCTTACAAACAAACAAATCGCAATGGACGTAGAAAAGGGTTTAGTCTTGTTGTGGAAAGTTTACCGAAAGTCTTCAATACCAACAACAACAACGAAGTAATAATTATTCTTAAAACTACAAGAGGCATAATGGATTTGGCCTGATATTCGTTTTCGAAAAATCGCAAAATTTGACGTGGAAGCAGTTTGAAACTCGGGTTATAAAAGCTGTACTTACTGCTATATTGTTGCAACAAAAATTGCCAAAAAAATAAATTCAATAAACAAATAAGGAAAACTTTGACAACAGGAGAACTTTTGTGGTTAGAAATTAGCAATAAAAACGGAAAGTTTTAGCCATAACAAAAAGCATAAAAACTGAAATTGTGAAATTTGACCAAGTTTAGTGAACTATTTTTTAACATTTTTCAAACATTTCAAGCCTGAGCAAAAATGTTTTTTAATCAAAACGAAAAACTTCCCAATTTTCTGTAAACTCGAAGGGCCAATTTTATGAGCCACCACCCAAAGCGAAAACGGTGTAAAATGAGGTTATTTTCCACAATAAAACTTTTTTCAGTTTAAATTGCACGACTGCTCCACATTTAACCTCTCCCTATTGTTGCTAACTGAAGTCGATGAACTGATCAAAATGATGATTTTTTCTGTCAGATTTACAGAAAAATATTTACTATCTAGTCAAGAGTACATAATACATAAGAGTGTGTGGGTTGGATAGAGCTTAACCAGTCGCAAGTAACAAAATTTACTCCTGCCAAGAATGTAGGAGAAACTGGAACCGCGGAATTTTATTTCTGTAGCACCCAAAGACATATAGAAGGCACAGGGAACGAAACTAAATCTGCTAGTTGTTGGACAGAACTAGCTTCGCTGTTTTTGAAACAAAAAGGCGTAAACGTAAAGCTTGCAAGCCCTAGAGATCTCTAATCCACATTCGCTTTGTGTGATACTGCTGTGTGATATTTGCTTCAAATCAAAGTTAATCCAGTCACTAGTGCAGCATGAACTGAGGTTTAATTGTGCTTTACGTTGCATATTGCAAATACATTGCAAAAAATCAAAATCCTTTCCTGGTTTCAGTTTCATCAAGACTTTCGAGTGCCAAGCAATTTTCGCAAAAAATGTTGCCAAACTAGGAAAAAACTGAAAGTCAAGTCTTTTGCGTCAATTTGGAGACATAGATTTAACGGCAGTTGAAAGGTAAACATTGGAAGATAGTCCTAAGTAGACTGAAGTAGCATTGAAAAGACTTTTTACAAACTTTCACCCAAGACTGCTACTTAAAAGTCAAGTGTGCCAGACACGTTCTAGACGCAATTAAGACCCAGTAACCTCCCAGAAAGGCCAGTTTTAGCCGACTAATGGTTCAAAAAAGGAACAAAATAGCTTAGAGATTTGGAAGAAAAATATATAGTATCCATTGAAGTAGATTTCATTGCCATGTGACCCAGATAAAAAGATTTAAATTAGGTATAAATTCTCTAATAATTTAGATATTTAATTTTAGATAATAATAATTTTCGTTAAAATTGTTTAACATGCTGATAGTAAGCCACAGTAGTAAGCAGAACTATACTTCACGATCTATAAGAAAAGTACATTTAGAAGAAATTTTCCGGAATCAGCGGATATTTGACATTTCTAATTCAAAGCAATTGCTGACTAATGACCGTTTTACGACAAAGTCACACCAAGACAATTGACACTACTGGCGAAACATTCGGTCTCTCCCAGCCCAAAACCACTCTAGAAACCAAAATATTTTATCTTATCTGAATCTCAAGGTGTTTCGAATATAACAAGATGGTCAAGAAAGACTTCCGGTACCACTGAATTGCTGGTTGATTCGATGAACAAAACTAAACTCAACAAAACCCGGTACTCCAGGGAAACCTCAGGGAGTGTTGCCTCAAATTATACAACACAAAACAAAACTGTCAATATTTGAGACATTGTCGCAATCAGAGCACTACAGAGCATGATAGACATCATCGATTTTGAATTTAATTCTGTCCGTTTGACCAAACTTAAAAAACACCGATCTGGCACTTTTCTTCAATTCTTTCAATCCTGATTTCAAACCCATTCACATAAAGTAAAATCAAGAGTCCATAATTCTCTTTATTAGAAGAAGAAGAAGAAGCCACTAGAGATATCCTCTTCATTGCATTGCGATTGCGTAAGGGTGCTCCGACCACAATACGCGAATGTTCCCATTTTTGAGTGTAAGTCAGCAAAACAGTCCTCCCCCGATAGGTGTTGGGTAGCAAACAGAAGCCACTCCGTTTTGTGGAGGAAGGTTATTGGAAGCGATTGCTGTACTTTCAGCATATTTCCAAAATGGTGTCGATTTGGGGAGAGTCGCCAACAGCCAATCAGAACCGGCCCATTTCAGACTGCTTAGACGATCCTTTTGGCGACTTCCTAAACACGGAGTCTTCTTTTCCCTGAACATGTAGAACAGAGCAATCCTCCAAAACGGAGAATATTCGGTTTTTCTGGTTCTGGCTACGCATTATGCAATGAGAGAAGCCCTCTAGTAGCTTACTCTTCTTCCTAACAGTGCAGTTATGCACTTTTGGGCAAAATTCAACATAGGTACTGAAATTCTACATACTGAAATGCAGCCTTACCTTTTGTAGATTCTTTGACCGCAAATGAATCAGTATAACACAGTCGCACAGATTACAGTTAAAATGTCTCAAATCTGTCGCCAAAAGGAAGCTGAAATGTTGTCAGTGACAGGAAGTATAAACTGCAGACTTAATATAAAGTACAAAAGTACAGTAAAACTGTAATAAAGTCTGTAATCCAAACGGTATACACGTTTCGACGCAGTCGGAAGCAGTTAGTAAAGTCGCGCGTGCGAGCGAAGTCGCACAAAATCTTTTGACATTTCGAGCGTCGGCCTGTGAAACAAAGAAATGTTTCTAAAAATCTGAAGCCTAGAATAGACTTTGCAAAGTTTGCAAGCTGTAACTTTTCAAAGTTTTTCCATCGGATTTTCGGTTGAAACAAGGCTTTGGCTTTTTGGGGAGGCGCAAGCTGTCAGCTTAAATGTTTTAATCCTTTGAGAAGGAATGTTTTTCTGTTCTGCAAATTGTGAGTAATAAGTTTTCTGAGATTAAAGATGATCCCCCAGAAACATGACTCGGAAATCAAAATTTCCAATCTAGATATTTAAAGATGTTTCGAAAATGCTGAACAAGCAAATGTGTAAACAAATATATGTAGTTACGGATCAAATCTCTTGGAAAAGTTAAGAACCCCCAACAACCCCCAAAAACACCCATCAAAAAATGAAACTACAACCCCATACTGTAGTGACACGTTTTTTGAATAGCTACAATTGAACCCAGCTACAAAGCTCTGAAAAGTTAATAGTAGAAACTTGAATGGTGTAGGATGGCGAAATTGCTCGAAATGCTCTGACAGGCAGTAAGTAGAGACTATCAGAAACCAAATAAATCCCCGACGGTTTTTTTACGAACACCTTTCATGGTGTTCCAATAGTGTTGGCACAGACATTAATTAGAAAAACATTAGCTCTCCTTTCCCCCGTCAAAAATGGTTGACACGGCTTAGCACACAGCATTCTATATCAGAAGCTTGATTGAGCCCTTTTCAGTTCAGAAATATTATATGTTCAACTTAAAGCGGTCACTTTATATTTTTCCTCAAATACTGGGGAGGAAAGAAACATAATCAGTGACTGTTACCAAGAGTACATAATAGATAAGAGTGTGACAAGCGTCCTTTCGTTTTACATAGAAACAGTAGACCCATCAAAAGTTTGAACCGCAATTGCAGTATGAGTCGAAAGAACTGTATTAATTTCAATGGTCGCCGATTGGCTACTGAATAGCACCAGACCATTAACAACAATATTGCAGAGCGGCATACCGTTTTCCTGGTTGAACTAAAGTTTTTCCTAACAGTAATACAACGTAAATGTTTCTGGTAAATATTTGGTTGTACGGTGACTCGAAGCAGGGACCACTCGATCTGCAGACAAGGAATCTACCATTACGCCACAGAGCGATGTTTTGAGCATAGGACGCTTTTTGGTGCTTCCCAGTTTTGGCCAAATAAGAGACAAGGAGTTTATTAAACAGTTAAGCCTATTTATTTGCTCTTGATTGCTATAAAAGTATGACAGAAAGCGTCGTACTCCATGTAATGCAAGCATGGCACATTCTCTGCACCCTAACGGCTGACCCTAACACGCGCAAATTGGAACCTAGTGGATCCAAGCAATTCGACCGCTATGCCAGTGTTCTAAAGCTCGAAGCAGACACTAATAATACGCACACACGGCTTGGGTTTTTGAGCTTCAGCACGTAAACATAAAGTGAGATTACTGCCTTTTCGACTGAGTACCAATTTGCGATAGGGGTGGGACGTTATAGCGAGCAGAGATGTATGGCGACAGCAGATATCGAATACTTATGCACACTTGATAAAAGCTAACATTTTCATAAAAACTAGGACATGCAAAGGAGTGCCCCTTTCTCTACCCAACTTTTAGCTCACTTTACTTTAGTGTGACAGGACAGGCCTTTAGTCCTTAACCTTGCCAAAAATAGATTCCCACGGTTCAGAAAAACTCACAAAAACTGAACACTAAATATTTGAACAGCAACTTTAGGAAGGTATCAGTTACGAAAACAAAGATCATTAAATTTTGAACATTAAGACATCAGCAATCACTTGATTTTAAAACATTTAGTCTACAAAAGTTTAAGATTAAACGTTTTTACTGGTAAGGATGACAGTTCGACCCGACAAATTTGTTAAAAGATTTGTAGTTGGTGTCGCAGTTTAACACCAGAAAATGGGCTAAATTGCGCCACTAGACGGCAGGAAAAAACATACAAAAACGGCAAAAACTGCCAAAATCGCAGCAAAAAACTGCGATTTTATCCGTTTTTCACTGTTTCTCCAACCTTTCAGTTTGTTTTCTGATGTGGGCAGTGATGCGAATTTTGGAAATTGAATAATCGGTTTTCCTAAAAGGTCAAACCTACACTTTACGCTCGGCTTAAAGCAGTCCGTCAGTTTCGCAAAGAGTTAAGACAAAGTTGACAGTTTTTTGTTAGTCTAAAATTCAACAAACACTCCACTAATCTGATGCGATTTTTCCACGATTTCAAATTTTCAGGAAACTAATCGATGTGGACAATTCATTGCACAATTTCTACTATAAATTACAGAACCTTTTACAATTTACAAACTTCAAATTTCAAGTGGTGATTCTTTTCGGGCGCATGTTTGCTTGCATACTCAAGCAAGCCTGAAAGTAGATGAAACTTTCCCAAATACCTTATTTGGCGTTCTAATAAAAGAAGTAAGAAAGTTGCACACCACCAGGCGCCCGAAAAAATCGGGCACCCGGTGGGACTCGAACCCACGGTCTCCTGCTTCGCGCAGACGCTCTAACCGACTGAGCTTAAACCGGAATTCGAATCCAATGTGTGCAACTTCCAACGCACAAGTGGCCACCAACACTTAAGCCCGGTTCATACTTGTCTCTGAGTCTCTGTCTCTAGGTCTCTGTCTCTATGTCTCTGTCTTTAGCCGGCTCATACCTGTCTCTGTCTTTTTGTCCTTTTGTCTCTAAGCTGTCCTTAAGAGTCTCTAAGCGAAGTCGAACAATGCTCAACTTTTCTGCCTGTCCTTAAGCGGCAGCCAATCAAAATAGCAGATTCTAACACGTAATATGTCTGTTAAGTTAAGTTAAGTTATTTAAAAGTACCTACATTTATAACTAATTTTAAAGTCAATTTTCAACATAATAGAACTTCGGCTGTTAATGGAACAACAATAGTAACATAATTTTTTTCGATTGAAATACTTTTTGCTCGTTTTTGATTAATCCCAGTGGCCAATAGAATTTGAATTAGTTGTCACATGACCTAGTCTCTGTCTTTTTGTCCTTACGTCTTGTCTCTATGTTATAACGCGCGTTTACTTCAAACTCTCAAAAACAGAGAACTGATACCATAGGTTAATTGGTAGTTAACTTAAAGAGTTCCAGCTAAAGAACAATTACTATGTGATTACAATGAAGTAACAAATCTCGTCCTAAACTCCTTTATAACACTCTATCAGTGTAGAGACAAAAGGACAGAGACGTAGAGACAGAGACTCAGAGACAGAGACATAGAGACAAGTATGAACCGGGCTTTAGTCCGTTTGAAAATTCTAAAATTTGTAATTCGCAGCGCTTACTTAAAGTCCGTCAATACATAATCATGTCTGTACTCATTCGAAAGATCTCGTTGAGCTGTGCATTTACATTTTTGAAGAAACTCTTGCCGGTTTGATATTGTGGTTTTGTTTGTTACTCGCCACAGTTGGAGGAAGATTTCGAGACTAAAGATTATGAAAACAGCTCTAGCACATTTCGGCTTTCCCACTCTCAACAATTTGCCGAAAGTTTAAGCGGAAACTTCCTGTGGATGGAACTGCCGAGCATTCAAAGTAAATAATTGGCCAAGCCGGGATCGAACCACGGTCTATTTGCTGCAAAGTAAAGCATACTGCCCAGGGTTTTTGGTTTTCGGATTTGCGTCAGCCTTGCGTCCCGCTAAATTTAAGTTGCGTCCCGTTAAGAAATTTTGCGTCCAGGCAGAATTCTTGTTTTAGCGTATTTTTAGTGCAAAAAATTGTTTTATTTATGAAAATTTCGATAATTCCTGTAGTGTAACGATATTTAGACTATTTAGAAAGTAGATGCTGCTTAACTCTAATGTACGCTTATAAGATGATCTTGCATTTATTTCAAATTGCCATTTGTGTATTTTTTGCGAACAACGTTCTTAGAAGACCCAAAAAATTTACAGTTACAAATTTGTTAATTTCGGGGTTTTCCTTTACTACTAATCTTGATCTTGCCTGACCTGTTGAATGAGAACAATATAATTGTTCACGATTATGCACCTAGTGAGATCCATATATTTTTTGAAGTAAATTAACGAGTTAGAAAAGATCTGATAAGGATGCAGGTGGACAACAACTTACCAAATAATATTAAGTAACATTGAGGCATGATGCCAACGACAAAGTGGGAAACACCGGGGGTCTGTGGGCGGAGCCCCCAGGACCCGAAGAAATTTTTGGAAAAAACGGAAAAAATTGGTACTGGAAACATTTAAGGTTTTTACTCTTACAAAAGTGAATTTTCTCCAGAAAATGCGTCTGGCTTGCGTCCCGTTAAAATTTCATTGCGTCCAGATAAGAAAGTTTGCGTCCAGACGCACATCTGGACGCAAAAAAGAAACCCTGATACTGCCACTGCACGCACCACTCACTACTGCAGTGTACGCATCCATTTGGCTCATTAACCAGTTTCCTATGCCTACTTTCCCAGAGCAAATGACAGGACCAAATTCCCTTAGGAGGTCAAAATTTTAAAGGACAGAGTCTTATGCAAATTTCATAGCTCCAGCTGCGAGAAGGCCTGCTTAGCGTGACTAAGCGTCAGCATGCGGTCGTGAGCGTGAATCCGCTAAAGTGGAGATTTCAAGTGCTACAAAGAGCTACTCGTGCTGTAAAGGGGTTTTGTCGACGCGCGTCTCTGAGCGTTCACGACTATGAAGGCACACTTAGTACAGACCTTTTAACAGAAAGAAAACAGAGAAACGAAACAAATGAAATCTTTAAGTCACCAC
Source organism: Trissonchulus latispiculum (assembly GCA_030248195.1). Classification (NCBI taxonomy): domain Eukaryota; kingdom Metazoa; phylum Nematoda; class Enoplea; order Enoplida; family Ironidae; genus Trissonchulus; species Trissonchulus latispiculum. The sequence continues at coordinate 28,961 of JASAND010004008.1, read as the reverse complement.
TATACATCTAAAGGAACAACTCTGTTTCACATGAAATTCAATGTCTTGAAAAAACTGGAAACCTTCAAGAAAACCGAGAAAAAAGGAAACAACGCAGATCGACACGTTTTTCAGCAGCCAAATTTGCAAAATTGAGATGGAAAAAGTTGGTGAAATTAAAGGCGTTTTGAAAAACAGTTGGTCGCATGCATGGCACTTGAAAATTTCGTTTCTTCTTAATTTGGAAAACTCTGTTGGGATTTTGGGGTTAACCTTGAGCGAGCGTTTCGTCAAAGCAGGAAATTTGATTAAGACGTCAGGGTTAAAGTCAAAATGTCAAATTTTTGTGACACCCCAGTCAAATTCAGCGCGGATTGGTTATCAAATACTGAAATATACAAATTACTAAACCTTTTTCGTGCTGTCAGCATAGATAACCTTACAGCTCTTCATTGTATTTTTACATTGCTGTAGCATGGTGGTTTTAACAGCAAAATACCAATGGAAGTTTTATTGCTTCCTTGTAATTGCTATCTGAGAAATACTAAAATCTTGTCTTCAGGGTTGGACGGAAGAAAATTGAATTCTTACACAGGGGAAAAAAGGAAATTTTGCAACAATCATAGATTCACGCGGGTCCAAGCCCTACGCCACCCCAAGCTCGGACAAGGTACAAGCCCTACCACCATTTGAGCCAAGAGGTACGAAAAAATTGAGCTAGCGGAAAGCAATAACTGCCAGAAAAATAAATGTTTACGCTAAATTTTTAAAAAATTTTCGGCTTCACCTAAATTTTGTAAAAGTTTTTTGAATTTCTAGGAAAAATTCAGAGTTTTTGCTGAAAATTAAATTTTTGTTGAAAGTTTTTGCAAAATCTGCAAACTTATATTATCTTAATTAATTAAGATTTAACCTTAGTTTTGAATCAGATTGCGTGATTTATGCTTACGGTACAAGCATTTCAATTTTCAGGAATTTCCGTTCAAGCTACAAGCCTCCATAAAATTTAAATTTAAACAAATTCTGCAGAGTTTTAATTAGGCTATCAACATTTAAAACGAATGGTAGAAGCTCAGTAGGACATCTAGAAAAAATATATGGCTTTACAGCACAATTTCAAATAATAACTATATATTTATTGTATTAAATTTTATTAAATATTTAAATGAAATAAAATAAAACTAAATTAATATTAAATTTTATTAAATATTTAGTTTTTTCGCCAGCACCTAAGATACAGAAATTCCGGTCGCAGGTGGGAACCGATCCAACGACTGAGGGATTATCGCGCCGATGAGCTACCTTGGCTACAGGTGCGTCCAGCTGCAGAGGACTTAATATCCAAACAAAAAAGTGATAAAAATACTGTGTGCAAGCCGGCCGAAATATTATTCCGGGTAAAATGGTATATACAAAACCAGACATGTGTAGAAGAAAAATTTGGGTAGGGGGGTGAACTGGTGTCCATGGGAAGCCGAAAAACCGGATATTCTGGTCTTTTGCCCAAACAACCGGAAAACCTGGGTTCCGGGGTGGGTGAGGGACCCCTCTGGGGTGAGCTACAGGTTTGGGGGAGTGTCCATAGGTATGGCTGACAAAGGTCAGAGGTTAGACTAACGCTTGGTTAGATAAATGTTTATAACGCCCAATCAGAGCTATGTAGAAGTGTGTCACAATTTGTTGATTGGTTCCCGCGACGTCCAAAATCACTTGGGTGTTGACGACCCGCTTGATACATTTCCATGTATTTAAGTGCGTTATGAACAAAGTTAAAGTTTTAAAGTATTGTAGCGAAGCATGAGATGCTTGAAACAAAGATTTGTTGAGTTTATTTTTATATCGTACTTGTTTAGAAAATTCAGTCCGTTATGATTTATATTCATATTTTTCAGAACGTTTACTTTAGCTTATTTTGAAAAGAAGAAAAGAAGGCGAAAAGAAGATGAAAAGAAAAGAAAACAAGAAAACTTGAATCACCACGAACTGAGAAGTTTTCACTTAACGCGCACACGCTCTAACCAACTGAACCACACTTGCTACAAAGTCTACATTCTATTATACAACCAAACAATATGGTTTCATACTAACAAGATTCTAAAAGTTATTGACCAGTTCTCGTGACCTTTCACGTATTCGAAATTCTTCCCGACTTTTAGTCGGAGTGACAGATGCACAGTTTCGGTTTTCCCCCGCATTCGTGAATCCAAAACGAATTCTGCAGCTGACTGATGGCTCCGCTTTCCTTCATTTTCAGAATTTCCAGACTCCAATCCCGGGTCAGCCGGGATCCTTTCGGAAATCCGAAGGCAAACGCTCGCTGGGATCCCAAATCCAGCATTCGCAAATCGCAGGGATCTTGGTCGGTGTAGAATTTGATCATATCACTTTCCCCAATAAAGACAAAGTCCCCGTTTCGAACCTGTAACAGGGAAAAAACAAGGAATGATTTCTACTAAAAAGATATAATGCTCAATAACATTAAGTAACTGTGAGGTGATTCTGCAATCTGTATTTTGTCATAGACTAAACAGCATTGGTAGTATTTGTAGCTAAACTACATTTGTAGCATCTAGCTAGGATCAAACTCTTGGGACCTCTTCGCGCAGCGAGTCAAACGAGTTAAAACAGTTAAAATTCTTTTGTGCGCATAAGATTAAAGTAGTCAAAGAGTTCATTTTAATTCAGCTGGAAGGTTAAAGTAGTTGAAACATTTCAACTATACTCTTTTAACACGAGCGCGAAAAGGCCCAAACATAGTTTTCATATTGGAACCTCAAAAGCTACAGATAACGTGACAGTAATGAAAAACGTAACAAAAGTGATTCCATTTAAAACAAGGCTTCCATATCTTAAAGTTATGTAACGGGTCATTGCTTCTTTGATGTTTCATATGAATTTTACAATTCATAATTTTACAATTTTCCAATTCATAAAGAATTCCAGCCGGATTGAACGGATTAGAAATCTGTGTGACCGAAGGGTGCACTTCAGAAGTCTACCACTTTTTAAGGTTTCAGCTAAACCACCTGGCAGTGAGGCAGTCAACCAGGCTTACTTAAAACTAACTTCATTCCATTTAATTTAGTTGAAAACTTAATTAAACTAATATTGTCTAGCAATGCAGGATGTTTGAAGTTCAACAATTAATATTTCCAGTCTACGCTATAACTATAACCATATTTATGTTATGTAGATCCTGGTATTTTTAGAGTTTTTCATATCCGCACAAATTTATTGGTTCTACAAGTAATTATGTAATTTTGAGCAATTTGAGATCTAAGTAGGTAATCGAAGCAAACTAACATTTTAACCATTACACAGAAACTGCTAACTGGGAACTGCAATGTCCGCCATTTGGTCGACTATCAAGTAGTCTGAAGAAAATTTCGGCCCACACCCAAAGGTATTTTTACGTTGTGTCTGGTTGATGTACTTGGTGGGCTAGATTAAAGTAGTTTACAGCTGCCGCAGTTAGGGTCAGTTCACAACCAGACACGACACTATCCTCACATAAAACATTTTCTTAGCTTAGGCTATACTAATTTCATTTTTTAAATTTTAATTTTAAATTTTCATTTTAATTTTAAATGTAAATTTAAATTTTAAACCTTATTAAACTTCGGGTTAATGCAAGCACCATAAAGAACAGACTCACAAATTCCGCCGCCTGCGTCAGATTTGTCGGCAGCTCGTCCGCAATCTTTTTGCCCAGCTCAATAAAGGCGGGGTATTTGGAGCTTTTCAACAACTGCTCCGTACTACCGCCCTTGATGGGGCCCATTTTAACACTGCTCCGGGTCAGGTCCTCTATGCTCTGATAGGGCAGGGCAGCACCCGGGCTAGGCACCTGGTACATGGCGCCCAGCTTAACGTGCATGATGGGCGTGCTGAAGTCGATCACTTCAGTGCGCTCAGAGGTCATGGTTAGTGGGGCAACGGCCACGTCCGCTTCGCGACGTACCAGCGCTCCCACTAAGCCTGTCCAGCGTTCTGGCCCGTTGTCTTCTTGTATTTTAGATCCGTACCGGCCGTCTTCCACAAATTCCAGATCGAATTGGAAGCCGAGACGTTCCTGGATGAATTGGAGAATTTGGTACAGGAATCCGGCATAGCGACCGTTGGATTCCCGGTAGAGAAAGGGCTGGCTTTCCAGCGTTATGACTTTCAACTTCTGTCGAGCCTCGGATAGGCTGAGAATGGCCAAAAGCGAAAAAAGGACAAACGGTCGAATAATCATGGCTTAGGTGAATGGTAAGCTGAAAAAGTAAAGGTTATGTACGTAAAGTGCAGTATGGTCACAGTGAGGTTGTTTGGTGAAAACAAATGGTGTTTTGCTATTATTTATTTTCAGCAGATATTTATTTGTTTACGATGCCGGCGTTTATTTCCTATTTACTTTTTTTATTTATTCTTATCTATTTACTTAAGTTGCCGATTTACTATGTACTTATTTGGTTTTATGCATATAAATTATTTATTTAGCTTTTTGCTTGCTTGTCTGTGGAGGTTTTATATTATTCTAGTGGGACTTTGTAACCCAATTTACAACTTGGAAAGGAAGTTAGTTCTTTTTACAATCGAGCCAAGCGAAGATTCCTGAACAGGGGGAGTGTTAGTTCTGTTTTAACAGAAATTCACCATTGAAACAAATAAAGTATAAAATCCCTGGAATTAGAAATCTCATAAAAAATCTCCGAAAAACGGAAAAATATTGAATATGTTTCGGGATTCAGTCGATTCCAATTATAACGACATTGACATTTTTATGAATCTGTCAATTTCTGACAGTTTGTATTGGGAGCCTCGCGAAATTTGTTAAATTAACTCACACAAAATAATTATCAGTTATCACTATTTATCACTTATCACAGTGGCACAAATTCACATTTAACACTAATTTACATAATTACAACATATTTGAAGTTTGCCTGAAATGCATTAGAAGAAATTAAAAAATCTAGTCAGAAAAGTTTAACGCAAGATGGCACATCAACTGAGATCGATGCTTTGCTTTGCAAAATAAGTTGAAAAAAAGTTGCGCAATAGCAGCATTGGGTTAAACAGCTGCCGTCAAACATATTGCAGACTTGCGGTTTGCAGCCTTCCTACTTGCAGAACTTTTGCATCATTGTCGAAACTCAGCACACGACGCTTTTTTCAACAGCAGAGAAACCTCCAAATTATCGCTTAGCTAATGCTGAAAATGGCTTGAACCTAAACCGAAACAATTTAATAAACAAATTGACTACAATTATCAGGAGGAACTAAGTTCATTTTGGGTTGTTCACCGGAGTTGGGTGTAAGATTTGATAGCAAGTGGTTGGGTTCGAATTGGGGAAATTTGTATTGGTCACTTCTTCGCATAATTTTTTTTTGAATCCCCAAAATAATTTTTTTCTTTTTTAAAAAACTTATTTTTTTTTTGCCGCCCCCCTTTTTCCCCCGGGAAAGTCGAACAACAGCGTTTTACTAAGATTAGCATAGTCAAACTTCACAATGGCTACAATTATCAAGAGGAACAAAGTAACCAAATTTGTATCACTTAAACCAGCTAGTTATGTATTTCTTTTCTTTGTTATGTTAAGTTTACAACCCTTTTTAGGGAATGGCTAGTCACAATCCCGGTTCTGTGAAAGACTTCATCGAATCTGTATTTCCTTTATGAGTTAATCTTTGTGAAATTAGGCCGACTCTTGTTCGGAGCCAACGTGTCGGCTTGTCTGTCAGCACTCAGCAGACAGTCTGAGTCATCGTCACACTCTTATGTATTATGTACTCTTGCTTCTGAAACTTTCTCTAATCGGTTAGTTTCATGTGACTTCTCAGAATTTACAAATCTCAAAATACGGTGCGCCAACACATCAGCAGATGGTTTACGACATGTCTTGTGGCGAAAACGCATGACAAGTCCAAATTTGACAAATTGCTGCGACTTTTTTTCTACAGTTTTCAGCAAAAATAGCCACTTAGTAGGAAAACAATTATACGTCACTTTTGGGGCGTTTCAAAGTGATTATTTGTTTCAAACTACAAACACCTACGTATATCCAAGTTGATTTTTCAGTTTTTATTTTGGCATAGACATAACAATTTGAAAACATATTTTGCTGAAACTTTGAAAAATACCTTTTGCAAAATTTTTCAAAAAATTTCTAACTTTTCTTTCGGCGGTTTGTCTAAAGAAGGAATTAACCCAATTTTGGCAGTGTAGGATGAGTTTAACTTCAAACCCATCATTCAAAGTTTTGTAATGTAAATCAGAAAATACAACTTTTTAAAAATTTGATTTTTTTAATTTCTCCAACGGAACTAAACACGTTACCACTGCGATTAGCTAATAAATTACAGCGCGTCATCTTCATATTCTGTACGTGGGTTGCCTGCACAGGCAAAACCTGTAGACTTTCGAAACTGTATTTTTAAAAATCTTTACTTTAAACTAAAAACTGGTTAATCTTCCTATAAAACAGGGACGTGCGACACTAAAGAACACATCGCAGAGACAAAGTTGAGATCACTGCAAAAGTGCATCATTTTAACAACTTTTTAGCACATCGAAACGGCTGCATTTAATACTGGAACGATCTTGAATTTCGTATTTTTTCTGCGGTGAAGGCAACCACTTTCGACTGAGTTAATGTTAACTATGAATTTGCAAATTCTGTTAGGTCTGAGCTTTATTGGCGCCGCTTTCTGCCAGGTAAGACTGCGAATTGTCGAATTTCATCCTGTCTAATTTCAGTTTATCGAATTGGGAGGGAGAAAGCTAGAAACAATAAGCATTCAACATGCCATAAGCTTGTTACCACATTTAGTAGCATTAAATTCAATTTGCAAACGTTTTTTGCTAGTTAGATGAGTGTTGGTGCTAATTTAATTTACTGTTTATCATGTATTTTATTTATTATTTACCTTTCATGTATATAGATTTATTGCTTATACATAAATATTTGCAACTGTTTAGGAATGAGATCATGCAAACCCGTGAAAATAACGAGCAATATTTTGCTTTATCATTTTTAATTCTTATTTAATATCTTTATTATTTTAATTTAAATTATTATTTAATATTTTATTATCATTATTAATATTATTTTCTGTTTTTAGTCCTGCAGTCAAAGCTCCAGTACCTACTACTCCAGGTCGGCGGATTTCTTGGACTGTCTGGGAAGAGAGCTACAGAAAGCGATCGACAAAGATGCCACTGATCCCGATCATATTGATGATTTGGAGGACGACTTTAGATCATACTTTGCAAGGTGTGTGCTCTAAAAATTTTTTCGGTAATTAAGTGATAGCTAAAGTAAAATAAAATAAAAAAATCAGTTCTGCTGATGCATGGATCAGTGAAAATGCGGAACAGGTTTGCTTAGTAGTCACCTTTTGCCACAAGTTTTCACTATGCTAAAATTGAACTGATTTCAGCACTTTGCGGTTAAGCTCTAATGAACAACAGGTGATGCTAAAGGCCATTTGAGTTTCAAGAAAAACCATAAAGGCTTTATTTTTATTTGTCAAAAGTTCTAAGTGTTTCTGTCAGATAAAGATTTACTTTATCCCGGTTAATGTTTTGAAAAAAAACTGTATTTCAGTGTGTAAAATGAACCCGATCAAACACTACAAGCAAGAGTATATACATAATACATAAGAGTATGACAAGCGTCACGACTGCAATGCTCCTATTTTCAGGGCAAGATCCTGCAAGACGCCAAACTTTGATCTGAGTCTTCAAAATTTTGCCAGTCACTACTCCTTCATTCCGCGTCAGCTGCGTGAACTGATCCCCCTGTTTGAGGATCTCCTGTTCAAGGTGTCCAAGAATGAACAGATGGCCGTCTGTCTGCTCAACTATCTGCGGGAACAGTTTCTGAAGTACATCAAGGACTGTACTCGCACCAATATACCCACTGGAAAGAAGGGTGAATTGGACGACATGCCTGTCATCACTGACCCCAATGATAGAAAAATTAAAACCTTGTAGGTTTGGGCTTGTGAGTTAAATAGATTAGTTAGTATTTGATAGATAAATTGACTGCTACACCATTAGACCTAAACAGCTATGATATATTTCTGATATTTTATTCAATTAAGGCTTAAAATATATTTCTTAACCTAAACTGAAACAGCGTCCCCATTTCTGTCTCACTACCGAGAACGTCGGGACTACTTTATTAAGCTTATTTTGGCGACAGGCGGAGCCATACGCATTGAAAGCCTTCGCTTCCAAGCCCAGCTCACCAACCCATACATGTGGGTTCTCCATTTGACAGGGTCCGTGTCCATCAGAGTTTTGAGACAGTTCTGTCTGCCTATGTTTATGTATAATTCATGTTTTAGCATCGAATTTGTGAATCTCCACGTGAAGGCCTACATCGGTCTGCGGGAGTGCAGCAGCAGCGACCAGCGAGCCATCATCAACGAAATCTCCAAGGATGCCCGAAAGGACATCTGCAAATGCGCCAAAAAGCGATAGTAAGCTTTCACTTTTCCAAAATTCCTATTAATTAGATTAATTAATTTAAATTAATTAATTAATTTAATCTAATTATAAATTATCGTAACGAACAAATCATGAGGTTTCACATAGGAGATTTCAGTGTCGAAACTGGCTTTCACAAAAGCTCAGTCAACCCTATCAGGAAATCACAAATGTTTAGTTATTAATCAATTATTATTAGTTATCGTTACGAACAAATCATCTAAATTCATTAAAGTCAGAACACTGCCTAAAGTACCCTATAGAGTTGCTGACTGCATCAGTTTATAGAGAAACATAAACTGCAGGGCTTTTGTTTTAAAATCCTGCCCAACTGTTTGTTTAAGGTGCTGGTATCGTTTTGTGCAGTGCTTTTGTGGGTATTTTTTGAAACGCCATAACTTTCGCAATTTTGTGAGTTGGAAAGAGCTTTATACATCATTTTAATGCTTATAATCTGTAGATTTTCATGAGAGTACGAAACTAGTAAAAATCCGCAAAAAATAGCGAAACTCTTCTGACATACTGACATCTGACAGGCTAAATATAGACCAAAAATCTTTGAACATCGATTTCTCAAAACTGTGGAATCGGCCAAAATTTTTTCTTGTGCTGTCCTATAAAGGACATGTTGGCCGAGGGACATTTCTTGGATTTCGCTCTGCTGGTCTTAACGGTCAAGAAAATCCATTAAATGTGCGGTGACACGAAATTTCTCAACTTTGCATTGAGTTTTTTCGCAACTGGAGAAGTTTTAGCTCAAACCAAGAAACATGTCCCTCCGCAATAGTGCGAATTCTCGTCCTGCCAAAAATCACGCGAATCCATTGTGCAGTTTTTGAGAAATCGATGTTCAAAACAAAATAATCGCAGTTTTGCCAAAATGGTTTTTCGGCCAAATCTCTAGCTTAGAGCAACAAACTCCGGCTAATAGGCATTGATAAAATGTGCAATGAGACTGTGTATCGATCGAGTATAAATAAACCAAAATTGTCCGTACGATTTGGCAGTAATTTTGAAAAAACTGATTTTCTCGAAAACTGCCATTTTTGAACCACAAAAATAGTTTTTTGCTTATACTGACTTAACCACTAGAGATAGCTCAAAAGTTGTAAAAGCAAAACTGTTCATTTTTGTACCCTCTTTCCAGCCATACCAACCAATCTGGTGTCTCGACTATGTGCTGAGAGAATAATGGCAAAAACCAAAAATTTCTTATCTTTGCACCTAAAAATGCGGGACTGGTCCCAGAATGTTAAAGAGCACCGAAATAGTACATTTGGAAAGTTTCATCCACTTTCATAAAGAATTAAAGCCTATAGGGTCAAATTTACACAAAGCGATACCAGCAGGGTCACTTTGGTCAAAAATCGATAGTCACGGGTTTCGCTCATTTTCACAAATAATATGCCCCCATATGTTCTTAAAAACAAGACAAAATATTAGTGTTCGAAATCAAACTGTGGCAGAGTTATTCAGGTTCAAAGCTGGAAAACTTCGAAATTCCGGAAAACTTTTTCATTTTCCTATGTTTAACACACGTCAAAGTCACCTTTGAAGGGCTCTACAGAACGATAGAAGCAGTATTAAGCAAAACGCACTTGTCTTGTTTTGAGAACCCATGGGGACAACAGAATATATGAAAATGAGCAAAATCGGAGAGGGTCGAAATGTCGGCCAGAAAGCGAATCTCCCCTAATTATTTATTTTATCATTCTTTATTCTATTTATTCTATTTATTTTATTTATTTATTTCATCATTTTTCTATTACAGCAAGGACGAGTGCTTCCCCACCTACAACCGCCTGTGTCCCAAGTTGGGCGAATGCATCAAATCCATCGTCGATGATGCTGAGGATGTGTTCAACCCGAAACAGCTGGAGTCCAAGGTCCTCAGCTGTTATGACAATTCCGATAAATCCGGTCTAACTCGAACCGAGCTGGCCGAAGCTGGGCTGAAGGTCAAAAATGCCATCGACGATATCATGCGATCTGGTAGCTCGAAAACCCTCCAGGAATTGGGCGATTTCGTTCAAACCATCATAAAGGCTCACTTCAACTCAGAATTCTGTGATTCATCCTGTACCATAGATTCATAGACTTTAGGACTTTGTATTCTTGTTGCTCTAAACCTGCTCCCCCCCCAGTTTCCCTCTCGAACCCTTATAAATACTTAGATATTATACATATGCTGTATGATCATGTATCATTTTCGCAATAAAATAACGCTTGCATCCTACAAGATTTGAGTTTGTGCTCACTTATAACAACTCCTAGGAAACGAAAATTAAGAACTACATGAATTAAGATTTCAAAACGATTTAAGCATAGGACAGACTAACATACAGCTTAAACGAAGAGGAAATAAGCTATAGCATTCCGTGGTGCTGCAGGTAAGTTGAATGTCTGTATCGTCCCGTGGCAGCCAGAGGCAGCCTCGCCAGAGTTAGCGCTTCGATCAGGGCTGGTGGACCAAGCAGAAACCGAGGACAAGCCCAATACGGGAGGCGTCAGGCACCCCTGTACCCACGAAACCAGGACCTAGTAGAGAGAAGGGAAAGATACAAGATAGTAGGTTGCAGACAGAAACAAAGCTGTCACTAGAGCACCGCAGACCCGAAAAATTCGAGCCTGAACATGGGGCATCGAACCCACAATGTTCGCCTAACTTGACCGACAATCAATTGATTAAGCTAATCAGACGCAACCGAGAAAAGCTTTTGATTTCGAACCCAAACCCAAACACAGTCCAACTTAGGTCTGGCCCGGCCCGGCCCGTAAGTCAAAAACCTTTGTCGTCGTCGTCGTCGTCGAATTAGGTGGCCGATCAGGATCAACTCCTATACTCGGGGTATAGAACCCTTGCTTCACCTCATCAGCCATATCTAGTATGACTCTCGCTATGTTGCCTGGATGCACTCCACACAGTGGGAGGCTGGAGGGGACCTATCTTGGCCTTTCGGCTCCGGGCTGTCTACCTCCATTAACTGCTCATGCGCATGGCAGAGGAGCACAGCGCCTTTCGGCGCTCCAGGTCTCTAGCGCAGATGAGGGGGATCAGGAAGCAAGCCACGGGAAATGAGACCAATTAGAGTACTTGACTCAGTTGCACCCAGCACCCCTTCTCAGGGGGTAGGTTGGTCACATTGCAAGGGTACTGGTTGATCCCAGGGATGGGGGTGCCTTTCCACCGGGACTCCGCGCCCTACTCTTGACGATAAGTGGAATAAGGGTTTTTTAGCGTGCACTGCCCCCAGCAAGACAGCACACGGGCCCACCAATTTAACGCCTCATCCGACCGGCGGAGCTGTAGCCTAAGTTTCTTGCTCAAGGAAACAGTGCAACTTCATTACGGCTAAGGTGGGAATCGAACCTCGGACCTTTCGATCCGAAGTCCGACGCCTTAACCATTCCGCTACACGGCTACCAAAAACCTTTGTCTACCTTCTGAGTAGGTTACAACAGTCCAGTTGAAGCCTGGTTTACACTATCAAACTTTCATTTGATTTTATCAGATGGAACAAATATCAGAGCAAACATTTTTCATCCGACCTGTCCACTGTCCACCAAACATGTAAGGAGTTTGCGTCTGACAATGACACAGTGGCCAATGAAATTCAAAGTCTGTTGCTTCACGCCAGCTTTCTTTAAAATGAAGCAATACGACTGGTCACCTTCGTCTGATATCAGACGAAATTTCCATTTTGATCCAACAAAAAGTTTCTTGTCAGAGCTGACTCAGGTAGTCGTTTACATGCGAGAATTTCGTCTGACATTTGTTGGAGGAAAATTTTCATCTGACAAAGTGAGACGAAAGTTTGATAAACCCCCTTAAATATCTCAATATTTTGTTTATTTTAATATTAGGTGTTTTCTGCACGCTTGTTCTTTCCCAAAAATTCGTGACTACAACGTACTACGAAATCTAAAACCTAGCGGTTTTGACACTTCAATGCCTAACGGTTGGAAATTTTCAAAGTGAAGCCCCCACCAAATGCCGTTTGACTATCAAATTCGAAGTCCAGCCGGATCTGAGATTTCGTTCTTTACTCAAGCGAATGTTGCGACGTCTAAATCATTGGCGACAAGCTAGAAAGGAACGGTCACGCAGATTGATTTTCTTTATTTAATGTTAACATAGTCCGGCTCAGAATTATGCCTAGTATCAACGTCGGAGGTAAATTTTCAGCAGTTGCAAATTTTTTTTAATCCTGACACTCAAGTTTTGAGGATCCTACCGGACTTTGACGACTGTTTATAGACCCGAACAGACCAAAATATCATAACACTTATTTAGAATAATTAAATGTTTTGGTAGCAGTATCCTTTTATATGTTCTGTCAGTAAAAGAGACTGCCGAACATATTAAAACTATTGCAACAATTGTTAGTCCAGATTTCCAGCACTTTCTGAAAATGAAGAGGATAAAAGAATAAAAACTAAAGTCTGACCAAAAATTCTTGGATCCGAATTGTGAGCGCTTGTCCTGAGTTAACCTTCGAAGTTAGTCTATATAAAGTATATATTTCTAGAAACCTCAGGAGGAGGAGAATCCGGTAAAACCAGCATATCCGGTCTATATCCGGTTACCGGATGCCAAATTGATAAAAACGCTTCTGACTCGGAAAGAGAATGCTAATTAATTCATACTCTAGCATATGGGTCCTTGACCGAATACATCTCCGAAAATCCGGTCACATCCGGTCTATGTCCGGTAACCGGATGTCTAGGTCACAAAAACTGTACAGCAAGATCGGTAGGTCGTACAGTTTCGCTGATTGAAGTTTTAGATTCCGCGGGTCGAAATTAGTCTATATACGAAGTTTTGTCCAATTTGGACTAAAATTGCGTGATTTATGGTCGTATCCGGTGCGAAAAAAACGGAAAAATCGGTTTTTCCTGGCTGGTGCTTGGAATCGCGGATAGAAAATGTTAGTTTTTGGCACAATGAATATTTGGGAGGCTACTTTCATTTTACCGGTGTCAAAGTAATCGAATATCCGGTCGATTTCCGGGTCTGAGCTTTGAAATTTGAGATTTTATGGGCTATTATCTCAGTATCCGGTTGGTCCGGAAGTCAAATTATTTCATAAAATGACATTTTGTCTATCCCTAACAAGCATCAACCTCAAATTACTTCATATCTGCTGTAATTTTTGAATGACAGCGTTTTAAAAACGTGCTGATTTTGCTTGTTTTGTGTAATTGTTAAACCGGATATGCGATTTGATCCCATACGCTTAGCTTTGTCGCACACCGGTGAAATTAATGTAACCTGCGAAAAATTTCTTGTGCCAAAAACGAACATTTTTATCCTCTACTCAGTGCACCAGACCGGAAAAACCATATTATTTTACTTTCCGCTTATTTTCGAACCGGATACGACCGCAATTTTGCGCGAAATAGACCGAAACATTAGATATATACTAAATTCAACCTAATAGAATCAGCAAAACAGCACTTCCAACCCATATCGCTCTACAGTTTTTGGAACCAGGCATCCGGTTACCGGACATATACCGGATGCGACCAAATTTTCGGAAGTGTTTTGGTCGAGGGACCTACTGAGACTTATTTAGCATTTTCCCTCCGAATCTGAAGCGTTTTTATGAATTTGCGGTAACCGCAAACTGGATATTGTATATTTTGTAACTCAAAATGTTTATTTAAATAAAATCTAAAAGAAAATCTAAAATTTTTGAAATTAAAAAAAACTAGATTTATGAATATAAGGGTAAGTTAAATTAACAAAACAATTTTTACTTGTATTCGTAATTTGTTAGTTTGAGTGAAAGTTATTGCAAATTGTACAATAAGAATAGAAGTCATTTCAGATTTTAAAGAGTTATTTTACTAACTAAAAATAATTACACAATTATCAATAGCGAAAACTGGTCATAATTGTTTTAATTTAATTACACAATTGACCAATGTGGAAGATGAGAGCATTAAATTTAAGATATTAAAATTTTTAGGTGGCATTAAGATGCCACAACATGCATACAAGTTGCAGCTGTCGCAGAACTCCCATGCTTTTGTTACCAAGAGTACATAATATAAGGGTGTGCCAGTAGGCACACTCTCTGTTATCAGAGCAAAAACTATGCTCTGCTCGCCAACGGCCTACCCTCCCCCCCCCCCCCCGCTAATTAGACCCTTCACTTCAAAGAATTTTGTGCGCTATGTTTGTATTCTAAGGCTCGAAGCAGGCGCAAAATTCGCGTACGCACTGCTTGTGTTTTCGAGCTTACGCACATAAACATAGAGCGAGTGAGCGTACCCCCGTTACGACTAGGTACTGATTTGTGGGGGGGTCACAGGGTCTGATTTGGAAGGGGGGGCGGTTTGCGGTTTGGTGGGCCGTTAGTGAGCAGAGTATAGTTTTTGCTCTGATAACATAGAGTGTGCCTGGTGGCACACTCTTATGTACTGTTGATATTACCCATAGTTTATAGAGTTGTTCTTCTTTCTTGTTTATACGGTGTTTCTTCATTTTTTCTTCTTTTCAGTGCATTTTATTTCAGATATTTTATTCCTTTATAGTCCTTTCAGTTCAATTTCAATGTGGGTGCCATATCACATAGAATGTCTCCTCTTTCCGTATCGATGCTAAATATCTAAGCGAAAAGCCTAGAAATCTAGTGCAAACGAGTTCACAACATTAGCAAAAATTTCACATGTTTTATCATCACTCAGTTCAAAGGAAAAATCTGTTTCCAGAATGAACATCGGCAACGCAGTATTTAATAAAATTGAAGATGACGACAGAATCGGCTCAGGCAATCGTTCATGCAACAACGATCATTTACGATTACAAACGTTTACATAGAGTTTGTTGCATAGCAGTCGACTATAGTTTAGTATCTTATCTCTTCTCCTGGAAGATTAGATTTTATTCAAAGGTTGTATTTGCTATACTAAGCTTAAAACTTGCTATAAAAATTGCAAATTTTGTCAAAATCTTGTTGTGCCACTTCACAATATTTTTGATAATTCTCACTAATTGTTTCCGCAAAAAGTTGCTAAAGGTTCTGTCCAGGTTGTCTACTTTGACTATGTTTTGTGTCAATGCAGCTAATTTTCAATTTTTAAAAATTGGTACGATCCTTTAGCATTGTTAAGAGAGAGGATCAAACATTTGATAGAACTATGTGTCTAAAATGCAGTCTGTGCAAGCTAAGTCGAATTAAATAGAGTATTGAGTGCACAAAGTCTGAGACTGGGGTTAGATCAGAGTAAACCTAAATTTTAAAAGCATAGCTAACCACATCTGAACCGTTCGGGCATCGAAATATTACTACTTTAGACCTTTAATTTTGCACATTGAGCGTTTAGTCTGCATGTGACCTTTATCAGCCCATCACCAACATTTTCATGTTCTGACACATTGAGCATAAATAAGTATGACGCTGCTTAATTTCGAACTCCTATATTTTGTAAGATATGAGGTACTTTGTGTGTGAAAGAGGTGCCGTGTTTGGACCAATTTGATCCCCCATTAACTCCATATGTATAAAGCAAATCTATGTACGTGAATTAAAATCTAAATCTGCAAATAATAAAAAAATTAAATAAAAATACTAAATTTAGTATGTATACTTATACATGCTTACAATCATGGCTGTGGAAGTGGCAGCCCTTCTTGAATTAAATCAACCTTTCGTAAACTCCGACGTAGAAAGTCACAACTGGCAGATATTGGTTCGTTTCCACCAGCAGAAGCGAAATTGGACAGCAGGTGCACAACCAGCCGGTTTGTTTCGGAGGCTGCAGAAAATGGCCTGTCATTAGATATGAACGCAATGAAGTGATGGCAGCAATTACTGTAGAGATCATAGTTCCTTTTTTGTAGATAAGCTGGCAAATCCGCCCACTAACAGATGCACCGGTTGCAATGGACCGCCGGGTCCATTCTGAAATAGTCGCATTTGGAAATCAGACCCGGCAGCTTGGATTAGTCGGTCTAATGGGTCTTGCTAAACTCTCGTAGATCCCGAAGTATCGGGATAGACATATATGAGTTTGGCGTCAGTTCGCGTCCCTTCAAATGGTTTCATGAGCACAAAACTGCTCGTATACACTGCGAGAGAACCAACCAGTTTGGAACCTTTACTTTCAAGGGCCATTCCTGAGCTTAGGGTTTCGTAATCAACGTTGTTGATGTTAGTCTACGTTGTCAAATGTAATGCTACAGCCGCGGATAGTTCAGCGGGAAAAGTCCACAAATGTTTCACACGGAATCCAGATCTTAACACAGCGTCCTCCCCAAATTGAGTGCACATATAGCCGACTACGGTCGACAGCAGCTTCCGTCACTGAGGATTTGCGGATGGGCCGAACGAACAACTTTTTTGAAGACCTTTAAAGAATTTTAGCTATCGTTGTTCCGTTCAACAACATATTCCATATCTAGAAGCACATACAAATCAAGCAACACAGGAGTCCTATCGTGGAATTTTAAAGCGTGGACTCTGTCAGTTGAGCTCTTATTTGTCAGAATTTTATAAATAAGAGTCTTATTGTTCCCTATTCTTAAAATTTGGTATGTTTAATAATGGGTACCAGGATTTGGTTATGAGACACTGATTAACTTATGCTTAAATTAACCTAACGCAAACTAACCTAGCTGTCATTTCTTGTCTGAAGCTGGGGCCGCATTCACAAAACTTTTAGTGGATGTTTTTGGGACAGTTTTAGGCTAGTGGACATTTAAAATTTAGCACACTTACTGTACTACCCTAAGTTTAGGGACACTTTCAGTATTCTAGAGCTTGTTTTTTTAGAGCTTTTTACACTAATAAGTAACACTTAGTGGCCCTGTAGGTCCCAAATTCCAGGTTAGTGTTGTTTATTTGAGCAGGGCTCACTCAATTTAGGCCAAACTGCTGAAAATTTGGTATGAATTGATTACAAACTTAACCATTCCATTCATAGTATAATTTATATTTTTCTTTTCGAAAATTTCGTTTGTGTGCAAATCTTGTATGCTGTGGTCTCCAACCGCATATTCAAAGTGCAAGTTTTTTGACTCTGTGATTATTAGTAAAATTGTATTGACTATTGAATAAATTTTAAAGCATATTGTGACACTGTTCCTTGGAACTTAACCAGGTATTAACCTAGGAACCGGGTATTTTAAAAATTCTTTTATTTTTAAGTTTGTCTTAAAACGTCTAAAAGGTGCCTATTAGAAACTTAAAGAAACGTTTAAAAACCTTCTCAAGAAAACGTGGGAAACACATAACTTCTGTCTCTATCTTTACCAAATCTTTCACCGCTACTGCTTGCTACTCACCGGATGTAATAAGACTTGGCAGGTACAAGAACAACCTACTTTAGATGAAATTGGGTCCGGGATGGGTCCACTGGGCTGCGACTTCTTTCAAGTCCAGGGCGGTTCATCGTATCGTATCAATCGTTTGAAGTTTAAAGTTCCATATCAACTGTAATGCAAGGTCTTAGTTATCGTATCAATCGAGTCAAATTTCAAGTTTAGTATTAACTATAATGCAAAGTCTTACTATAAGCTGTACAACAGCAGAGCAAGGGGAAATCCTAACACGGCAGAACTGCAACGAACTCAGATATGGAGCTCGTACAGCTGACTAATCAAAACAGGCGACATACTTCACTGAATCAAAGAATAGGAAATAATTCTAGGACAAACGTACTATATTCAGTCGTAGTCGTCTAGAAGTATAATTTAGGTAGTGTAACAAATGACAGGATCACGCTACTTTTGTATTTTCCATATTCATGTTAGGTTCGCTCTTAGTTCGTATTTGGCTTCTAAATCAAACTGCGTCTAAGTTCTTAAGGGTCAACTTCTCGGCTACTAAAAGTTTGCCCCGACTTTGCCCGATTAGTCCACCTTTTGGCACAGCCTAGAAATCTAGTGCAAACGAGTTCACAACATTAGCAAAAATTTCACATGTTTTATCATCACTCAGTTCAAAGGAAAAATCTGTTTCCAGAATGAACATCGGCAACGCAGTATTTAATAAAATTGAAGATGACGACAGAATCGGCTCAGGCAATCGTTCATGCAACAACGATCATTTACGATTACAAACGTTTACATAGAGTTTGTTGCATAGCAGTCGACTATAGTTTAGTATCTTATCTCTTCTCCTGGAAGATTAGATTTTATTCAAAGGTTGTATTTGCTATACTAAGCTTAAAACTTGCTATAAAAATTGCAAATTTTGTCAAAATCTTGTTGTGCCACTTCACAATATTTTTGATAATTCTCACTAATTGTTTCCGCAAAAAGTTGCTAAAGGTTCTGTCCAGGTTGTCTACTTTGACTATGTTTTGTGTCAATGCAGCTAATTTTCAATTTTTAAAAATTGGTACGATCCTTTAGCATTGTTAAGAGAGAGGATCAAACATTTGATAGAACTATGTGTCTAAAATGCAGTCTGTGCAAGCTAAGTCGAATTAAATAGAGTATTGAGTGCACAAAGTCTGAGACTGGGGTTAGATCAGAGTAAACCTAAATTTTAAAAGCATAGCTAACCACATCTGAACCGTTCGGGCATCGAAATATTACTACTTTAGACCTTTAATTTTGCACATTGAGCGTTTAGTCTGCATGTGACCTTTATCAGCCCATCACCAACATTTTCATGTTCTGACACATTGAGCATAAATAAGTATGACGCTGCTTAATTTCGAACTCCTATATTTTGTAAGATATGAGGTACTTTGTGTGTGAAAGAGGTGCCGTGTTTGGACCAATTTGATCCCCCATTAACTCCATATGTATAAAGCAAATCTATGTACGTGAATTAAAATCTAAATCTGCAAATAATAAAAAAATTAAATAAAAATACTAAATTTAGTATGTATACTTATACATGCTTACAATCATGGCTGTGGAAGTGGCAGCCCTTCTTGAATTAAATCAACCTTTCGTAAACTCCGACGTAGAAAGTCACAACTGGCAGATATTGGTTCGTTTCCACCAGCAGAAGCGAAATTGGACAGCAGGTGCACAACCAGCCGGTTTGTTTCGGAGGCTGCAGAAAATGGCCTGTCATTAGATATGAACGCAATGAAGTGATGGCAGCAATTACTGTAGAGATCATAGTTCCTTTTTTGTAGATAAGCTGGCAAATCCGCCCACTAACAGATGCACCGGTTGCAATGGACCGCCGGGTCCATTCTGAAATAGTCGCATTTGGAAATCAGACCCGGCAGCTTGGATTAGTCGGTCTAATGGGTCTTGCTAAACTCTCGTAGATCCCGAAGTATCGGGATAGACATATATGAGTTTGGCGTCAGTTCGCGTCCCTTCAAATGGTTTCATGAGCACAAAACTGCTCGTATACACTGCGAGAGAACCAACCAGTTTGGAACCTTTACTTTCAAGGGCCATTCCTGAGCTTAGGGTTTCGTAATCAACGTTGTTGATGTTAGTCTACGTTGTCAAATGTAATGCTACAGCCGCGGATAGTTCAGCGGGAAAAGTCCACAAATGTTTCACACGGAATCCAGATCTTAACACAGCGTCCTCCCAAATTGAGTGCACATATAGCCGACTACGGTCGACAGCAGCTTCCGTCACTGAGGATTTGCGGATGGGCCGAACGAACAACTTTTTTGAAGACCTTTAAAGAATTTTAGCTATCGTTGTTCCGTTCAACAACATATTCCATATCTAGAAGCACATACAAATCAAGCAACACAGGAGTCCTATCGTGGAATTTTAAAGCGTGGACTCTGTCAGTTGAGCTCTTATTTGTCAGAATTTTATAAATAAGAGTCTTATTGTTCCCTATTCTTAAAATTTGGTATGTTTAATAATGGGTACCAGGATTTGGTTATGAGACACTGATTAACTTATGCTTAAATTAACCTAACGCAAACTAACCTAGCTGTCATTTCTTGTCTGAAGCTGGGGCCGCATTCACAAAACTTTTAGTGGATGTTTTTGGGACAGTTTTAGGCTAGTGGACATTTAAAATTTAGCACACTTACTGTACGACCCTAAGTTTAGGGACACTTTCAGTATTCTAGAGCTTGTTTTTTTAGAGCTTTTTACACTAATAAGTAACACTTAGTGGCCCTGTAGGTCCCAAATTCCAGGTTAGTGTTGTTTATTTGAGCAGGGCTCACTCAATTTAGGCCAAACTGCTGAAAATTTGGTATGAATTGATTACAAACTTAACCATTCCATTCATAGTATAATTTATATTTTTCTTTTCGAAAATTTCGTTTGTGTGCAAATCTTGTATGCTGTGGTCTCCAACCGCATATTCAAAGTGCAAGTTTTTTGACTCTGTGATTATTAGTAAAATTGTATTGACTATTGAATAAATTTTAAAGCATATTGTGACACTGTTCCTTGGAACTTAACCAGGTATTAACCTAGGAACCGGGTATTTTAAAAATTCTTTTATTTTTAAGTTTGTCTTAAAACGTCTAAAAGGTGCCTATTAGAAACTTAAAGAAACGTTTAAAAACCTTCTCAAGAAAACGTGGGAAACACATAACTTCTGTCTCTATCTTTACCAAATCTTTCACCGCTACTGCTTGCTACTCACCGGATGTAATAAGACTTGGCAGGTACAAGAACAACCTACTTTAGATGAAATTGGGTCCGGGATGGGTCCACTGGGCTGCGACTTCTTTCAAGTCCAGGGCGGTTCATCGTATCGTATCAATCGTTTGAAGTTTAAAGTTCCATATCAACTGTAATGCAAGGTCTTAGTTATCGTATCAATCGAGTCAAATTTCAAGTTTAGTATTAACTATAATGCAAAGTCTTACTATAAGCTGTACAACAGCAGAGCAAGGGGAAATCCTAACACGGCAGAACTGCAACGAACTCAGATATGGAGCTCGTACAGCTGACTAATCAAAACAGGCGACATACTTCACTGAATCAAAGAATAGGAAATAATTCTAGGACAAACGTACTATATTCAGTCGTAGTCGTCTAGAAGTATAATTTAGGTAGTGTAACAAATGACAGGATCACGCTACTTTTGTATTTTCCATATTCATGTTAGGTTCGCTCTTAGTTCGTATTTGGCTTCTAAATCAAACTGCGTCTAAGTTCTTAAGGGTCAACTTCTCGGCTACTAAAAGTTTGCCCCGACTTTGCCCGATTAGTCCACCTTTTGGCACAGATATATGTAACAAAAAGGCTATATCGGGGTCGTTTTCTCACCCACTGATTCGTATGAAATCAGCGTTGATTCACCGGTTCTTAGTCCTTTGATTCGACAATCGGATACACACAAATACAAGGGTCACAATAAGATCTCTAGTTGCTAAGAGCGACCCTAATTAATTGTCACTTCGAATTTCAATACTCCAATATACCTCGATTCCTACCTATTTCTAATTTCGCTCTGACGCAGTAAAGCCTGGTAAACTCTAGACTAAATTAAATTATTATTTTAATTGTATTAGGTATTACAATTATGACATAAAAACATGGTTATCATGGTTACAGTTTAGCACACGTAGGTACTGCGTGGCAAATCGGTGACGATAATCAACTAAATAGCTAACAAGAAAGTATAAGCACAGCACAAAATTACAGTATTGATAAATAGCAGACTGCAGAATGGTCCCCAAATTATTTAGTCTCGCTCCTAGGTTTTGGTACACTTCTTCAAAAGCTCAATATACCAATCATTACTCTTTCAAACCCGCATAGGCAGAACTTACTACTCAAGCTATCTGATTGATCCGATGTCCGGGAGTAATATGTCAGGTCAGGGTTGGCAGGTTTTCAGAAAAAAGGGCAGGATAGGGAAAAGTAAAGCACACCAAATAGACTGAAGTCGATTAGAGAAAAGAAATACGGAATCGCTTGCCGGTTCCGAAAAGCACAAGTATAAGCACAGGTCTCTTGAATAGACCTTCCAACAATTAAGCGCAAAATGTAGACCGGTCTCTCCCGAAGGCCCTCGGTCATTCAATAATACTAACAAGTTAAGACTGCAGTAAAAGCGACTGATCTGTACGGCGGTGATTTGAACGACTGATTTGAAATTTTTGGACAATTTTGAGGTTCGGGGGAAACCTGTCAATCATGTGTTCGTGGCGAGTAGAGGCGGAGCTTGCGGCTCCCTTTCCTTGTAATGCGTTCTGTACGTGAGTGTATCATCACGTCACTTATCAGTGGGGGTGACCATCCATGACGATAATGAAGTGACCACAGAAAATGCCAATATCAAATATTTCGTCTAAAGACTTTAGCTAGGTTTCCTCCAAAAGAAAAGACTTATTCGATCAGTCACAACTAATTTGTACACAAAACTATTCATCGATTAATTCGATTAAAATTATCAAAATCCACGAATTACCAAAACCACGAATTCACAAACATGTTCACAAATTACAAAATGAATTTAGTAATAACAAGAAGACCCCTAAAAAGGGGACGGTTCTGCGTTGGAGCATGAGGCATAAAAATATCATTGCATTGTAGGGATTACCTTAACGCAGAAGCCTGAACACAACTTCGTTACATTATTTCAAATTGCCAGATATAATAGTTCATGGTTCCATCTTTGATAAATGAGTTTTAAATGTCCTTTCAGTTCTGTTTTCTGTTTTTGAAGTCAAAATAAATATTGATTTCTTGCACGGCAATCTTAACAGAAATTCAGGAAATCAGAATAACTTTTTGTTTACAGCTATGCATGGCAGTACTTCCAATTGGTAAACACATGTTCAGTTTAATTCTGCACCGAAAACTGAATTTTAGGAAGATCTGAGTCCAAATATGCTACCTTAGATATTACAGTGATTTTCGTCGAAACCGTATCTCTCAGATCAAACCAAACGGGTTGCGTCAATTTGATGATTTCAGTATAAGTGTTCGCTACATTAAGTACATTTCAGTACAATTCATCGGAACGTTTTCCCCGTTTCCTAAAAAGTTTTCCTTTTTTCATTGGACTCACCCAATTCGCTATTATTTCATTGAAAAAAGCTCAGTGAAATTCAGTGACAAAGCAATTAGTCGGGCAGACGGCTTACGCAGAACTGTTTTCCGCTTTTCCAGACCTAATTTGCATATTTGGTGGCATTCGTTGAAACATTTTCACAAATTCGGAATTTGAAAGGGGGGCAATGAAAGTATCAGAACTACAGAATATGTGTAATAAGGGGGAGGGTGGTAATAAAATTAAGAAACGTGCGAGGCACACACAGGCAAGTCAACTTCGGCAGCTTGCTCCTCTACTAAAATAAAAATTGCAATTTTTCCCCTGGGAAAGCAGCAATTATAGCGTATTTCGCCCCCTCCGGTTAAAAAAAGTAGCCGAGCACTATACTAGGCCTATGCTGGAGATAGGCAAAAACTGAACAGAGAACGCCTTCATAGTGTAATTCATACTATTTTCCGCGTAAGTTGTTCTGCCTCCAGGCAGAACAAAAACATTAGGAATCCCATCCTTGTCTCCGCTTAATACTAGCAGCTAGCATCATGAAAATTTTTGCCTCCACATATGGCGTATGGTGTAGTCAAAAATATCGGGTACTGCTATCTTAGCTCTCCTCCAGTCGTGTGCTGTAGTCACGTTTACGTGCCCGACCCCCCCCCACATTTGTCACGAATAGCAACATAGTTAATTACAATTTCTGCTGGCTAGTTGACTCAAGCTTCCAGATGTAGTGTAGTTGGTAGTGTAGTGCAGATTGGTGTAGTTATTAGGAACACGTGTTTTCACTCGAACAAAATACTGGATGGCTGTATCTATCTATATATCTATCTATCTATCAATCTCTTATCTATACCTAATGAAACTCAACTCATCTTCAAAGTTGAAGCTTCGCAATTTCGCAGGAAGCTCGACTTGGCAAGCCAGAACTGCCATCTTGGCAAAACGGGCTCTCGACTACCCGCGTGAACTGTAACATCAGGCGACCGCATGACTCTAAGGAAGAATATCTTAGCCGCCGTGAACGGTCGCTCCTATCTCAACTAAGAATTGGAGGATTTTCGCCTATTCTGAAGTCGTCTCGCCTCAGAATAGGTGGTTCCGACGACTCTTTCTGCATGTACTGCCCCGGTATAGTCGATGACCTTGGCGCTAGACTTTTATAATGTCTATGATATGAAGAAGTCATTTTTCAACTATACAGACTTTGGAGAAGTTATTTTTGACCACTACATAAAGTCTAACATGGCTAAATGGCAGTGGATTGAATGTTCAGAAATCAGTGAGTGAAATCTGACATCTCGTTCAGGTATGGTGTCGAAACTGGCTTTCACGAAACGTTAGAGTCAACCCTTTTAGGAAATCACAAAAGTTTATTAATGTAGTTTACTCTCTCACGAGAGCAGAATTTCTAAAGTTTTACGTGTGGAAGTGTTTAATTATTAATCAATCACTATTAGTTATCGTAACGAACAAATCACCTAAATTCCTTTAACTCAGAACAGCGCCTGAAGTACCCTGTAGAGTTGCTGGCTGCGTCAGTTCAAAGACAGACTTAAACTGTAGGGCTTTTGCCTTAAAATCCTGTCCAGCAATTTGCTTGTTTATTTATTTCATCATTCATTAATTTCAGCAAGCACGACTGCTTCCCCATCTACAACGGCTCTGCCCCAAGCTGGGCGAATGCATCAAGTCCATCGTCGATGACGCCAAGAAAGTGTTCAATCCTTCAATCCAATCTTTCAGTTGAAGAAGTAGGGCCTTTGAATTTTAATTGAGTTAGTGCAAACGATGATATATGAAACACTGAGACAGTCATTACTGCACCGAATGGAGTATTCAAGGGCATCAAAAGTTTCAATTACCATAATTCCAAGAAAATAAATCATTAAGCTAAAATGAAATAATCAATTAGCTAAGCTAGCCCTTTTTATATTGAGAAACCTAAACATTTAGCAGGTGTTACCTTTTACATCTTTTCCTGTTGTGCCTCAGCGCCCTCACACGCAGTCCGCTTGATAATGATGTGCATAAAAGCGTGTGAGCAGTGGTTTAAGATATGGCTAGCAGGATTTGTCTGTAAAATCTTGTTTTCCTTTTCAAAGAGCTTCTGTTTCTGATTTATGCAATAATTACGCATATATGCTTTTGAAGTAATGGCAGTTTGAAGGAAACATTTATTCTATTCGACTTGATGACTCATATTAAACTTTCAAGAGCTCAGTAACGATTCTTCGAATAAACGAAGCACATGAGCATATGCTTAATTTTATATGAAAACTTCATTTAGAGTATAATATGTATAAAAGCGTCCTCAGAAAACGTTCGATCATCACCTGAGATCCATTTGTTCGAGCTGTAGATTACTGTCGCGTCATCTCCTCATTTTATTACCGGATTAAATTAAATTCTTCAAACATTGGTAAAATATTCAAAGAACGTTTTGCACGTACGTTTTCTGTAGTAAGCAAAAAGTGTTCCGTTATAAAAAATTAGCTGCGCAGTAGAAACTCCAGTAGAAACTGAAGCTTTTGCACAAAATATTGCTTGCTTAGTAAGAAATTGAAAAACCTTAAACTGAAATTAAAATCCTCAGAAATAAACGGCTTCAATTTAACCCCAAACAATAGAGAGGGAGGTCACCATAATATTTTGCAATTAAATGTATTAACCTAGAAGACTAGTGTAGCGCTTCTACCAGGGCTGGTCGACGAAGAAGAAACCGAGGACAAGCCTGAACGGGAGGCGTCAGGCACCCTTGTACTCACGAAACCTGGACATAGAAGTGAGAAAGTGAGAAGGAAAGAGTGAGGTTCAGCTTTTCAACTCAACTCAGAATCGAACTGAGAGCGCACCCAGCGCAAGGCATTTTGAGCCCAAGTGGTCCGTGCTTCCCCGACACACGTTCCTTGACCCCTGTTAGATCAAACCAACCGCAAGCAACTACAGGGGGACCGGAGACATGAGTCCAATCCGGGTCCTGAGGCAGCCTCGACACATGCAGTGCATCTACCAGGGCTGGTGGACCGAGAAGAAACCGAGGACAAGCCCTAACGGGAGGCGTCAGGCACCCTTGTACTCACGCAACCTGGACATAGAAGAGAGAAGGAAAGAGGGAGGTTCAGCTTTTCACTCACCATTGAAAGTAAAGAATTGGCCGGGTTTCGAACCAAGGCCCTTTGTGACTCCGGAGTAGACATGCTAACCAACTACACCACAGGGCCATCACCTGAACTCCCGTTACAGGCTTATCAATCTTTCCAATGCCTGCTTCCCTTACACTATCATATTGTGTTTGAAAAAGGTCCGAAAATTTTCCATGAACTTGAATTTCACCGGTCTGCATGCATTTGTCGCACTCGAGGTTTTTAGGGCGAGGTCTTTGGCAGGGCTATATGCCTATTCAAAAACGTGCCATTACGCGTTGCGAACGAATTCAAACTTAACCTTGGTTCGATTGTGTCTGGGTGGCTCAATCGGTAGAGCGTTGGCCTAGTTAGCCAAAGGTTGCGGATGCGATCTCCACCTCAGGCCCGATTTCTTGACTTGGAGGTGGTGTAGTGACATCCTTCTTTCTTTCGTTTATTATCTTGTATTATTTTACCTTTGCTTCTTCCCATCAGCCATATCAGGTTACGATTCTCATTATGTTGCCTGAATGTTAGTATTTATAGCCATCTTGGCCTTTCGACTCAGGGATATCTGAATTCATTATCTGCTCATGCGCTAGGTGGACGGGCATAATTCATTTAAAACAAACAGATTATAACTCATTAATCATGTTTGTTAAATTCATTTGTTTAATTCATCTGGATCACAGGTTTGCCTGACTGGATCAGACCTGGCTGTGCGGCGTGGTCCGCTGGTTTCTGTCAGACTGTCTACTGTAAGTCACAAACAAAATGACAACAAAGTTGATTCCGTAAGGCTCTAGATCAGCAACATGTTACTTAATTAGCGATACAGTTAATTAAGTTAAAGCTGCCATAATTAGCAGCACAGTTAATTGCCGTCTGTTTATCGCAACTGGAGCGTTTTCAGGGATCTGAAGTTTATCCAGTTTACGAAAACACTGTAAGCTGTCCAGCAAGCAGGTAATGCTTTTTGAAACGTTGTCAACTTAATATCAAATACAGCCGGCAAATGGCAGCCTTCTCTCTCCTCGTGCCAGCAAAATATTCAGTTCTTCCATGTTTCTAACATGTAAACCTCTGTTACTGTTTGATTTCGAACTCCAATATCTTGTCTTTGAGAACGTATGAGCTACAATTGTCTTTAAGATGAGTTCATTTTGGACCAAAGTCCCTCACCCACACATAAGGAACTGACTCAAAATTGGAAGGTTGGAAATGCGCATTTTTAGCTCGCATATACGATTTGCAAAACGCATATTGATTTAGTAATACGCATTTTAGTCAAACAACAAACAACAAACAGCAACAAACAAAAGTCTAAAAATATTTTCAACATTACCTTTAAGTGAAAGGCAAAATGTAAGCAAGACCTCAGAAAAACTTAATGTTTACAGTGCTGCACAGCTGTAATAGTTAGAGCAGCTCTTTTAAGGTCGTTTCACACGATCAAAGTTTGGTCAAAGTTTTCTTTGTCAAGAAACTTTGAGTCAAAGTTTAAGCGTCAAAGTCTTGCTTTCATACGTTCAAACGTTTGGCGCCAACATTTGACGGACGGTTACTTCAAAATTACATTGTTTTGCTTGCATTGCTGTTGCGTTGTTTAAAAAACAAAATTTGATTTTCTCTTTCATAATAAATATATATTTTTCTAATACAATTTAGAATCTAATTTCGAATTGATTATTCGGTTCAGTCTGTTAGGATACTTTTGTAAGCTAAACTGGAAACCATGACTGGAAAGTAGTAATTCCGTTTGTTTTCACATATGTACCTAACCTTTCTGTCCGGTTGGTATTTTTAGTGAGTTTTTAAAATTAAAGTAGGATCTCTTCCGGTTGTTGACTTTCTTTCTGTAATTTTTCATGGTGGCCCCTTTCCCTAAAATGACTGTGAAACGAATTCCGCTGCTCGTCGACATCTCGTTTGTGAAATTCTTCCTTTTCCAGTTCAAAAAGTTTTGTGTTTGGTTGGACATGTGAAGTTACCAATCAATTAAATTCCAATTAAATTCTTTAATTCTTTCGAGAATCACTAATTAGCAGGAAGATTTATCTTAATTTATTAAGAATTAATTAATATACACAAGCTGAAAGTGCAAAAGCAGCAATAAGTCAAGAAATACTGAGAAATAATCACTACATTAAAATTCTCCTGGATTGTTCCTGTATTTTGATTTGCTGTTTGATCAAATTTCTTTGATGGAATCGCTCTTCAAACAAGCAAACTTTGATGACTCCATCAAAGTTTGATGGTCACTGACGGCGTTTCACACCATCAAATTTCCATCAAAGTTCAGTTTCCTCAAAGTTTGACAAAGAAAACTTGTGAAATGTGATCGTGTGAAACGGCCTTTAGACAAAGCAGACAAGCATGCAATTTTTTTTACTTGAATGAATCGCATTATGCTACTTGTTAAATCGCATCTTGCTTCAAGAAATATTAGTTTCATTAAAATCGCATTATGCG
>JASAND010004007.1:0-21061 GCA_030248195.1 Trissonchulus latispiculum | reverse complement strand
ATATGTCGTAGCCGAAAACATAAATTTGACGTAATTGCAAATTTCGTCAACGAAAAATTGCAAATTTGCGTTTACGTTAACGAAAACACAAATGGTCCTCTCCTTAAGGCTGGCTGGACTGTCAACAGTGTAAACTATGTGTAAACATGCATATGCAGAAGAGTTTTACACATTGAGTTACGAGTGTATGTAGGATATGTTGGATATGATTGGGCCAAGAAATCACATAATATTTGATCACATATTTGATGCTCCGCCCTAGTGAAGCAATTTTACTCGACTTTTCTTGAAACTACTTTCACAGAAAAAGTTAAAGGGAAACTGCATTACATAAATTACATTATTTTTTTTTAGTTCGCCTCACTCTAGTTAGCTCACGCCGGTTAGGAGTGGTGTCAGTACTGCACGAATTTGATTTTTGACTGGGGAGGGGAACTGACACCGACTAATTGCCTTCGCAATTAACCGAGGCGTTTGACAAGGCAGGCGATGTGCTTATTGCTGCTTATGCAATAAGCCCACCGCAGCAGCTCCACCCTAAGGCGGCCACCCCTTGGAATCTCGGTGAATTGCCAGCGGGGGGATAGCAGAAATTGGATGCTAGAACTTATTTTTTCCAAGCTCTAGACTTGACATGATCCTCCACTTCATAGCGCAGCAGTACGAAACCACTGCGCTAACGGAGGTTCATAGTCTGACCAAAAAATGTGAAAGCGAAATTGTTTTTCTTATAGTCTCAAAAACGCTTCAAGATAGCTACCACTAAAGTATATATTTTTTGAATCGGTAACTGATGAGATCTTTCTTCTCGTGAAAAAATTTTTTTGAAATTTCCCGTGCGATTTCAAGGGTGCCGCTTTTATATGTCCGAAGGGTTAGTAGCAACCACGATTTTTTCAGGAAATTTTCCCTCTTGTCCGAATGTCCTACACGCCAAATTTCAGTTTTTCGGTTGAAAATTGCGTGAGTTATTACATTTTTTGTTTTCAAAATCCACTTTGATCTTTTGCCGCTTTTTCGACTTTGACTGGTTGTTACTCGCAACTCGCTCAACGAAAAAATTTTTTGATTGAATTTTCAGGACCGGCCACTGGTGTCCGCTTTCATCTGATATACGTGGAAATTTCAAAATTTGAAAGTCGATTTTTTTCGAAAAATACCACTTTTTGACCCAAAATTTCGGCAAAGCGGAATCCAGCAAAAGTGAATAAAAACAACATAATCATAAAGTTCATTATGAGCTGAACCCAGCGATATGGAGTTTTCGCTGTGCTACGACTTAGGCTTGCTGCCAGCATGTGAACTCTTAAACATTTTCCGTATTTCACGCTGGTTTTTGCTAGTTTACGCTGGTTCAGGTAAATCTAGGCGGCAACATCCAAAGGAAGCCAAAAACCAACTTGGAAATAAGGGAAATGTTTAAAAATTCATTGCTGGCGCAATATAAGTCGTAGCCACGAAAACTTTATATCGTTGGATTCAGCTCATAATGAACTTTATGATTATGTTATTTTTATTTACTTTTGGTGGATTCGCTTTGCCGAAATTTTTGGTCAAAAAGTGGTATTTTTCGAAAAAATCGACTTTCAAATTTTGAAATACCACGTATATCAGATGAAAGCGGACACCCAGGCGGTCCTGAAAATCCAACCAAAAAATTTTTTCGTTGAGCGAGTGGCGAGTAACAACCAGTCAAAGTCGAAAAAGCGGCAAAGATCAAAGGATTTTGAAAATCTAAAAAATGGAATAACTCACGCAATTTTCAACCAAAAAAGCTGAAATTTGGTGTGTAGGACATTCGGACAAGGGGAAAATTTTTCCTGAAAAAATCGTGGTTGTAGCATTTACCAATCCTTCTGGACATATAAAAGCGGCACCCTGAAATCGCACGGAAATTTCTAAAAAAACTTTTTTCACGAGAAGAAAGATCTCATCAGTCCGGTTCAGAAAATATATAATTTATGGCAGTTATCTTGAAGGTTTACGAGATATAAAGCAAACAATTTCGCTTTCTACATTTTTTGGTCAATTTAAGTTTAAATTAGACATTAAATTAAAGGTTAAGCATTAAAAATTTAGCTGTTTGGTCGATTTTAGCTACACTTTCTAAATGCGAATTTACAGCAACAAAGTGAGCAAAATTGTTCACAGTAACGGAATCAGGAAGGTTACATCTTTCAACGATATGATTATTATGATCTAACATTGCGCCAACCGCCGGCAATAAGCTGTTGAAGTTGCAAAATTTTTCTTAGGGGGACTTCCTTGATATTATCCCGTTAATATTTTTGATTATAGAAGGAAGATTTTTGCGTAAGAAGCAAAGCCCGTAAGTTTGTATTTTAGTAAAACTGTGTTAAACAGTTAGATAATAATATTTCAATCCTTTCTAAAATTGCTATTTCGAGATCTTCCCGTTAACGTTTAGTGATTAACCTTTAACTTTATGTCAGTTTTCAAGCTGTAATGTCTAATTTAGAAAATTAAAGTAATGTAATCTAGTATGCAATGCAGTTTTCCCTTAACTTTTCTGTAGAAGTAGTTTCAAGAAAAGTCGAGTAAAATTGCTTCACTAGGGCGGAGCATCAAATTATGTGATTTCTTGGCCCAATCATATCCAACATATCCTACATACACACGTAACTCAATGTGTAAACTCTTCTGCATATGCATGTTTACACATAGTTTACACTGTTGACAGTCCAGCCAGCCTTAAGGGAGAGGACCATTTGTGTTTTCGTTAACGTAAACGCAAATTTGCGTTTTCGTTGACGAAATTTGCAATTACGTCAAATTTGTGTTTTCGTACACATATATAAGCTTTCTACGACACGTTACTCTGCGCTCTGGCTCAGAGCCAACAGCCAAGAGAGAGAGAGAGAGAGAGAGAGAGAGAGTGTGTGTGTGTGTGTGTGTGTGTGTGTGTGTGTGTGTGTGTGTGTGTGTGTGTGTGTGTGTGTGTGTGTGTGTGAGAGAGAGAGAGAGAGAGATATAGTGTTCCGAGACTATATTAGGTGTACCCTAGTACTTCAGTAAATACAGTCCTCGTACGCACCAATTTTGGAAAAGTAGGACCAAAAGTAGGAATTTGCTTCAAAAAAGTAGGAAAAAGTAGGAACAAAAAGTAGGAATTTTGCCAAAAAGTAGGAATTTTAAAGTAGAAATTTTGCCAAAAATTATGAGTTTTAACATAGGTAATTGTTGAAGTTGAAGTTAGTTAGTAACTTGATTGTGTTAAATGCACTCTATTTTAGAAAACCCCGATCTATGCACTTTGACGTTTAACCGAAAAAACGGAAAGGCATTTAAAAATTGATTTCTATGTGATATTATGATTATTATTACAATACGATTATTACACATTGCTTGCTGGGTTTATTTTGTGGCAAAAAATAAGTGGGGGGACGTTTCCCCCCCACTAGTGGGGAGGGGGGTCGAAAAGTGGGGGGAAATAAATGGGCCAAAAATGCTAAAAATGCTGTAACTATGCTTAAAAGTGCTCAAAAATCAAGTTTTTGCACCAAAAAAGGCGATTTTGAATCAAAAAATTTCCGGCGAAGCCGGAAAAATTTTGAAAGTTTTGACTAAACATCCTAAAAAATTTGGCAATTTCTGGACACCTTAGGGTGATTGAGGGAAGCCCAAAAAAAGTGGGGTGGGGCCGAGCGGGGAGGGGGGAGATATCCATTCCAACATCTTTAAATTTACGCATACACATTACTTTAATTTTCTAAATTAGACATTACAGCTTGAAAACTGACATAAAGTTAAAGGTTAATCACTAAACGTTAACGGGAAGATCTCGAAATAGCAATTTTAGAAAGGATTGAAATATTATTATCTAACTGTTTAACACAGTTTTACTAAAATACAAACTTACGGGCTTTGCTTCTTACGCAAAAATCTTCCTTCTATAATCAAAAATATTAACGGGATAATATCAAGGAAGTCCCCCTAAGAAAAATTTTGCAACTTCAACAGCTTATTGCCGGCGGTTGGCGCAATGTTAGATCATAATAATCATATCGTTGGAAAGATCATGGCTTGCTGATTCCGTTGCTATAAACAATTTTGCTCTAACTTGTTGCTGTAAATTCGCATTTAGAAAAGTGTAGCTAAAATCGACCAAAACAGCTAAATTTTTAATGCTTAACCTTTAATTTAATGTCTAATTTAAACTAAAGTCTGACCAAAAAATGTAGAAAGCGAAATTGTTTGCTTTATATCTCGTAAACGCTTCAAGATAACTGCCATAAATTATATATTTTCTGAACCGGACTGATGAGATCTTTCTTCTCGTGAAAAAGTTTTTGAAATTTCCCGTGCGATTTCAAAAAAAGTTTTTATATGTCCAGAAGGATTGGTAAATGCTACAACCACGATTTTTTCAGGAAAATTTTCCCCTTGTCCGAATGTCCTACACACCAAATTTCAGCTTTTTTGGTTGAAAATTGCGTGAGTTATTCCATTTTTTAGATTTTCAAAATCCTTTGATCTTTGCCGCTTTTTCGACTTTGACTGGTTGTTACTCGCCACTCGCTCAACGAAAAATTTTTTGGTTGGATTTTCAGGACCGCCTGGGTGTCCGCTTTCATCTGATATACGTGGTATTTCAAAATTTGAAAGTCGATTTTTTCGAAAAATACCACTTTTTGACCAAAAATTTCGGCAAAGCGAATCCACCAAAAGTAAATAAAAATAACATAATCATAAAGTTCATTATGAGCTGAATCCAACGATATAGAAGTTTTCGTGGCTACGACTTATATTGCGCCAGCAATGAATTTTAAACATTTCCCTTATTTCAAGCTGGTTTTGGCTTCCTTTGATGTTGCCGCCTAGATTTACCTGAACCAGCGTAAACTAGCAAAAACCAGCTGAAATAAGGAAAATGTTTAAAAATTCATTGCTGGCGCAATATAAGTCGTAGCCGCGAAAACTTTATATCGTTGGATTCAGCTCATAATGAACTTTATGATTATGTTATTTTTATTCACTTTTGCTGGATTCGCTTTGCCGAAATTTTGGGTCAAAAAGTGGTATTTTTCGAAAAAATCGACTTTCAAATTTTGAAATACCACGTATATCAGATGAAAGCGGACACCCAGGCGGTCCTGAAAATCCAATCAAAAAATTTTTTCGTTGAGCGAGTGGCGAGTAACAACCAGTCAAAGTCGAAAAAGCGGCAAAGATCAAAGGATTTTGAAAATCTAAAAAATGTAATAACTCACGCAATTTTCAACCGAAAAAGCTGAAATTTGGCGTGTAGGACATTCGGACAAGGGGAAAATTTTCCTGAAAAAATCGTGGTTGTAGCATTTACCAATCCTTCTGGACATATAAAAGCGGCACCCTTTGAAATCGCACGGGAAATTTCAAAAAATTTTTTCACGAGAAGAAAGATCTCATCAGTCCGGTTCAGAAAATATATACTTTGTGGTAGCTATCTTGAAGCGTTTTTGAGATATAAAGAAAACAATTTCGCTTTCTACATTTTTTGGTCAGACTATGAACCTCCGTTAGCGCAGTGGTTTCGTACTGCTGCGCTATGAAGTGGAGGATCATGTCAAGTCTAGAGCTTGGAAAAAATAAGTTCTAGCATCCAATTTCTGCTATCCCCCCGCTGGCAATTCACCGAGATTCCAAGGGGTGGCCGCCTTAGGGTGGAGCTGCCGCGGTGGGCTTATTGCATAAGCAGCAATAGGCACATCGCCGGCCTTGTCAAACGCCTCGGTTAATTGCGAAGGCAATTAGTCGGTGTCAGTTCCCCTCCCCAGTCAAAAATCAAATTCGTGCAGTACTGACACCACTCCTAACCGGCGTGAGCTAACTAGAGTGAGGCGAACTAAAAAAAAATAATGTAATTTATGTAATGCAGTTTCCCTTTAACTTTTCTGTAGAAGTAGTTTCAAGAAAAGTCGAGTAAAATTGCTTCACTAGGGCGGAGCATCAAATATGTGATCAAATATTATGTGATTTCTTGGCCCAATCATATCCAACATATCCTACATACACTCGTAACTCAATGTGTAAAACTCTTCTGCATATGCATGTTTACACATAGTTTACACTGTTGACAGTCCAGCCAGCCTTAAGGGAGAGGACCATTTGTGTTTTCGTTAACGTAAACGCAAATTTGCGTTTTCGTTGACGAAATTTGCAATTACGTCAAATTTGTGTTTTCGACACGACATATACAGTTTCGTATAATGTCTAAGCGACGAGCTGCGTGAAGGACAATCTTGTAAGGAAAACTTTTAAGCACTATATTTATTTGGAGGTCAAATATTGACAAATTCATTATGACATACGCCAATATAAGCCTCGTCGTCTGGCTTATTTTTAGGCCAAAATTTATGGGGGGGGGGGGGGGTTGGTCATGTGTCCCAATCGATGGGGGGCTCACCCAGAACGGGGGCATATTTTGGAAATTTTTCGAATTTTTGCGGGTTTTGCAAAAATGTGTAAAAATCGCTAAAAAATTACTAATTTTAAGTGGTTTTTGGGTTAGGATAGTGAAACTTTCGTTAAAAATCTTGCAAAGTCGGAAATATTTTTAAAAATTTTGGGTAAAAATGGTAAAATTTTGCAATTTTGGGCTTATTGGGGAGGTCTAACTTATGGGGGAACATTTCACGGGGAGGGGGCTCCTCGAATGGGCGGGGAGGTCGCCAAATGGGGGGCGCCCCCCCCCCCAGTAAAATAAGCCAGATTGTAGGACAGGCTCATACGTAATATGTTAAGCGGCGGTTGCAACTTGTTTTCCTTAGTTTACAACCGTATGTATGTACGTATGTCCGTATGTACGTATGTCAACTCGTATGTATTTTACGGGCTAGTTTTTGCTTATTTACAACCTGCCTGTGAAGATTCATATGTATTTTTCATGCGACCTAGGAGCATTTTTGGTACTTGTATTTTATTGCAAGAGTCTGAAAAGGATCCTGAGTGGTGCAAAATCTGCAAATTCGACTTGGAGTTCTCTCCCCTCCGACTGAAACTTGTGAAATTTCTGGATATATACTGCTCTAATTCATCCGTTTTATTCTTTCAAGTTGAGCTCAAACAACGGATAATAATTAGTTGGGGGCTGAGTCTCGGAATGGCGACTGTTTTCTAGAACAAACAAATTTTTCAAACAATACTTAGTTTTTAGTTAAAATTAGACTGTTTATTATGCGAAACTTAGAATTTTGAAAT
Source organism: Trissonchulus latispiculum (assembly GCA_030248195.1). NCBI lineage: Eukaryota > Metazoa > Nematoda > Enoplea > Enoplida > Ironidae > Trissonchulus > Trissonchulus latispiculum. The sequence continues at coordinate 13,861 of JASAND010004007.1, read as the reverse complement.
TAGGGTCAAATTGTCGTAAATATGCATAGTTTTTCTGTTCCTGTTTCAGATCAGATGTCTGGGTCCATCCCCCTTCATATCGTGGAAAAGGCTGTAGAAGAAACTCAAACGATGGGCCCCCCTTCTCGTAATGGCGTGGCTGGTGGCTATTTTGTGGATGGCTAAAACTATGGCAGTTGATGGACTTATTTGCTTTTTTCTGACTGGCTGGACTTTATTTCCTTTTTTCCGATTTTGGCTGGACATGGTTTCCTTTCTGGGTGGTTCTGGGTGGCTATGGCTTGATGTTATTTCCTTTGTCTGACTATGGCTGGACGACTTTGGCTGGACTGGCTGGTTTCCTTTCTGTGTGGCTATGGCTGGACTTTATTTCCTATTGGTTTCCTTTCTGGGTGGCTATGGCTTGATGGTATTTCCTTTTTCTGGCTATGGCTGGGGTTTATTTCCTTTTTTCTGATTCGGGCTGGACTTTGTTTTCTTTTTCCTAGATATGGCTGGACTTGATTTCCTGTTTTGGTTGTCTGGATGGAATTTATTTCCTGTTTTGGCTGGTTGTGGCTGGACTTGATTTTCTTTTTTTGGCTGCTTTTTGTATTGTCTGGTTGTGTTCTCCTAGTAGATAACTGTATTCTGTGATGTTACTATTCGCTGAAATTTATATTCCGTGATGATTACTATTCGCTGAAATTTATATTCTGGGTTATCAATTTAATGCTTATAAGGTAACCGACGCAAAAGTCAGCTGTATCGATTGGTATCTAAATTTTGAAGCCAATGTTTTTTAAAAGGTTTTGCTTGTATTTGTTTCCGGCTTTATTTACCATCTACCAAACTTTTGTAAACTGCTTGTATTTGTAAAAGTGCTTTCATCTTTGCTGTCTTAATATATACTGGGGCGATTTAGAATTTCAGATTCTATTCTTATAATATATATACGTGTAGTATGAAAACATTCCTTGTGTATGCAGGTCTTTGTTAGCTATATATTGTCAACTAAATGTGAACTAGATATAGAGCAGGACGCGTGAGGATTACGTGATCAGCTGACCCCTCGGTACCAGGTTGTTTAGCGTACTGAAAAGTTGTTTTTCTATTAAGCTATTCTCTTTTTTCGGAATTGTGTTTAAGCAGTTTGCCTGACTTTCACTTTTGGATCACGGTTTTGTGGGGGAGACGTTACAGAATATCTTTTGGGGCCGGGGTGGTTCGATAAATGTGCATCAACTGTGGACGTCTGAGTACGACTGGTTTATATACATATTTGTTTTCTTTCCTTTTTGAATTTATCGTTTTCTGTTTTGAAAAGTTGTTCATAAGCATTGGTGAAAAATCTGAAACTTCATTGAAATCGATACGGTTGGATTTTTTGCAGGCTGAATACACAGGACACAAGGCATAGGGCTTCTTTGAAGTAGTTTGGACGACAGCATGTGCCGAAATATTGTGGCAGGGTTTTCCTGACACTATATATATTGGCAGTTGGGGGGGGGGGTAGTAGTTGCAATATTTATCGTGATTGTGTCTCTTGACCAAAATGTTATGCTTACGTAAGATTCTAATGACAAATACAAGTTACAGTAACTCGTGGCACTACAATTACAAGACTTGCATAATACAAATGTGGAACAACAATGGTAGCAATTTCTTATGCGTATATTCGTGGAGTTTGCTTCCAAAGCCGTTTTGTTTTTAGTACTTTTACTTTTTTAAACGAAAACAGCAAAGTATATAGTTGCGTAACTAAATTTTGTTATTGTATTCTCTGCGCGGTTAACTAAGTTTGCTTTGCAGATAATTCGACAAGTTACAGAAGTCAAACTTCCGTAAGCCACTCACAAGCTAAGCCTGATGCCTTTTTGTGTTACTATACCGTGAGGATAATTTTAATGCTTATCTACTATAATTTTTATAATCGCACATTTAAACATTTACTAAGCTTTGGGAAGTTCGACCCTTGCCGCTTAATGTCTCATATATACATCCTCGAACCAAATATTCAGGAAAGCTAGGTCTTTTCAGATTTTTAGAGCTTAATTCTGGCATTCTTTAGTGGGGGGTGGGGCCCCCACTTTTCGGTATCCCCTCCACATTTCGGAGCCCCACTTTTTTGGGGATCGCCCAAAATGTCGAAAAATTTTTGAATTTTTAGAAAAAGTTTTTGAGGTCAAAGTTTTAAAAAATGTCTCAATTTTTAGGCAATTTATGAACTTATAAACTAAATAAACTCATGTTAAGCTTAAAAACAGCAATTTTTTGCATTTTTGCCTGATTTTTCGCTAAAACTACAGGTACATTTATACTAACTCCTACTCATTGAGTCGTTGTCCAACGCAAGTTTTAATTGCCATGAAGTTGCTCGTATAAATTTATTTAAACCAGAGTGCAGATCCATACACGAATACCACAAATGTGGGACCGTCGCCGTGAACTGACTCAATTGCAGATTTGATTGAAGGTGTCCTAATATTGTTAGCCAGCACCAGTGTTTTTTGCTCAAAAACGCGTGTAATTACACTTTTTTCTGGAAAATAGCAAAAACTTTTGGCGACTGTGTAACGTTACACAGAAACTTTGGACCAGTTTTGCCTAGTGGAACTTTTTCCTATGCGCATTAATTTGTTTCCACATATTTACCGTTTCTGGGGGGCTTCGCCCCCCAGACCCCCTCTACACCATTTCTTTTATATTTTAGTTTTGGTGTTGTATACGGAAATAGCGTTTATATATACTTAACAATCGAATCAGTTCGTCTTTACTACATTTGTTCATTCATTCACTTCCCTTCTGATAAATTTGCGTTTTTAATTTTAATAAATTTTTATTCGTTCTATCAAGTCAAAATCATTCCAACTAAATCTTGTTGCTGCTTTTCCTTTCTCTAGCTACTCAGTACGTACCTATGAATGCAGCTCGTTGCGTTATAATTGCTTAATTTTTTAACTTTGTCTTGTTGATTTGGTGAAGCTTTACCAAATTTTGCTGTAAATTTGAGTTTTCAATTTTCCCTCATAAAGAAGCTGCTTCGAAAACACGACGAAATAATTTGTTTCCATTACCAATATACTTTATATACACACGTGGTAAACAAAACGGGAGAAAACTAGAAATTTTTAGGTACATAGTTACACACTTTTTTCTGAAAAATAGCAAAAATTTTTGGCGAGGTGTGTAACATTACACATAAGCCGTCGGCGAAAAAAACACTGGCCAGCACTCTTGCATCATTATGAGCATATAAACTAAAAGTTCAGAACAAGTGCCCTTATGTTACTAATATTGCACTAATAGCAGAACAAGACCGTTTCCAGAAGGGATACTAATCCTACTGGAACAGAACTTGTAATCAAGACCTAGTTTATCAAAAGCAGAAAGATTTATATACGTAACTTACAGGAAGTTTTTATCAGGTTTTAACTATATATGAGTCTCAATAATTCTTGGTATCAATCAGTGGGTCAAATGGGTACATCCTCTTTTCTGGAAGTGCGGAGGCCCGTTGCACATTCAAAGTCAAGAGGCGACGCACAGCCGAAAGCCACTGCGAATGTAAGCATGAACATCTTCAGATACTTAATAATGTTGCATCATTTCACCACCAAAGAGCTGGGAGCAAAGAGAATTCGCGCCTCACATTACGTTCTTAGGTGCGTCAGGGGAAACAGTGCAGTGCAGAACAGAAGCAGATCAGAGATCCCACACAATCAGGCATGTAAACTAAATGAATACTTATCGTTACGGTGCTGTTTGACTAAGTACAATATCTATATACACAGAGCATGCCGCATTACATACATATACCTTATTCATATTTATCTATGAAACTGGGTTGGGTGCCAAAGTCTTGTGAGACTGCAGCAGTAGGAGTCCGTATGTCGGCTGCGAACTAGTTCACTCATTGTCTGTGGATACCTGGGTGAACGAAGCACTGTCCGAGCAGTCGCTGTGGGTATCGCCTTTCGAGGCGGCGTATACCTACAGTGGCTTTTCTTACCGACACCGCTGGGCTGAAGTTTAAAATTTAACACTTGAAAGTTGAAACTGAAACTGAAAATATCAAAAATATCAGAAGCTATAAGGTTTCATGAGAGCTTGTATATATGTTCGCATTGGAGGCTTTTGGGGGCAAGAAATTCGCAAAATGTCTCTGGGTGCTTCGGGATATATTCAGGTTTAACCTACTGCTATGGGGAAAACCCACATGCGGGGAAAACCCATATTTCAAAATTGAACATTTTTCTAAGCATTAGCAGGAAAGGTCAAACTAATGCATATATATATATACATTTGTTTAATAGAGCCAATAGATTGAACTGGTATAGGTTTTACCTGGGTTCGTTCTCTTGAAGTTGCTCCAGGGGGTCGAAATTGGACATGGTGTCATTTCAAGCCAAAATTTCAATTTTGACCATAACTGCCTATTTGTGCCTTAAAATGGGTTTAGTTTGCTCTAAACAAGAAAAACGCCGTTTCTACACAATAGCAGGCTAAAACTGCCTAAAATAAACAATTTTTAAGCAGAAGCAGATCCCACTCTCTGGTGACAGCAGGAATAAAGCTCCATTGATGCTGTCTAGTGCGGGATCGTTGAACAGTTCGTGCCAGATTGGAACGGATGGTGTTCGTTGTCACGTTATAAGCCAATGTTATTAGAGCTTAAAGGCCCCGAGGTTCTCCAGGATGAAGCAGTTGCCTGCAAATACTCAGAGCACAGCTCTATTGACGATGTTCGAGACTTTCCAGTACGCACGCACTCCGCAGTGAACCAAATCATTGCAGTGTGGTGAGCCAAGCTTATTAGGAATTAGAATTTGGGGTAAATATGTTAAGTCCATATTTTGTCCTGATTTAGTTGGGTAGGAACTTCCCTTCAAATCCGATGACCAGGGATTCGTGGCCTTGTTATATATATGCCAAGCTGCTGATAACATCTGAATGCATATTCGCCCATAGTAGTTGCGATTACTTAGCCGGATAATGAAATATTGCTACGACCAAGTAGTTGTGAACTGAATGCAAACTTAATATATATATTGGTAGGCAGCCGCAGATCTGGCAGACATTCTTTGAGACCGCAAGCAGTGGTGGTCGGCATGTCCGGCTGCAGATCAGTTCACTCAGTTCCTGGGTGAACGAAATGCTGTCCAATCAATCGCTGTAGGTAATCTCTTTTTGAGGTGTGTGCAAACACTGGCTTTTTTTGGCCACCCTGCTGGACAAGCTATCTCTCGACACGATTCCTTTCGCGGAATTTTTAAAGTTCCGATGTGGGCGGAAGTGTCGTCCGAGCTGCCATTGCGGAAGCTCACTTTTCGGGAACTCCAGAAAGGCTAAGGTCTCTAAGCTCAATTTTTCCACAGGTATCTTGAGTGAACTTAGCCAGACATACCGACGCCCACTTTAGTGTCTCCTAAAAATCTCTCAACTACTTTTGTAGCTGCATAAAAATTATTAGGTTCCCCCATGCAAGGCTTCCAGTACGGGCACAGGTCGAATTTTTCAGGCCAGGCCCGTGCAAGGTTTCTGCCCACCCGGCCCAGTTCGCGACATTTCATTTTTTCAGAAAGTGCAAGATTTCAAAATTTATTATTGAAATTCAGTTTGAAGTTTCTATGTAGTCGCAAAAGTTGTGTCAATGAATTGACAGATTTGACATTAGTTTTGAGAACCAACTTACTATAAACTGTTTAAATTGCTTTTTCGAAGTTTATATAACAACTTTGAAGTGCTTGTTTCGAATGTTCTAACCACAGGGTTGTACTGGACAACATCTGAACTGATAATTTTCATTCATTTCTATACCAATTTAATTGACTATTTAAGTTAAACAGAATATACAGCTGAAAATCAGTGCTCATGTGTACGAAATCTGATCAAGAAGCACATAAATCTTTCAAGCTAAACATTTGAGTTATTTTCCTTTAGTAAGATCTCGCAAAAAATAGCTTCGGCCTGCTGCCCGGCCTGTGGACTTTGCCCGTCGGCCCGCGGGCCGTTATACAGGCCTCTAGTCGTCGTAGCTGTAGTTCAGTACATGTATAGTCAGAGGGGGAAGCATCACCGGCAAAGTGGGAAAAAGATGGCTCACCATGCTCGACTGACATATGAGAGATATATACAACATCTAGTGCAAGTGAAAGCTTCAAGTCTTGTACATTCGAGCTTAACACAATCGTACAATGTCCACTGAGCGTTCTTGTGAGATGGGTCCGAACCTGACACCCAAAAAAGACCTGAAAGCCTAAGGATTTGTCGAAATTCCTAGGATTATGCCAACTTACTGGTGACAGTTACAGGAGTTCCTTTGAGCATAAAGGGTTTCAGAATGTGCTCTATAGCCTGGACCGGTCTGGTTTTCGCTGCTCACACGATTGAGAAATAGTGAACATCTCTACCCTCCACACTTTTTCGACCAAAGGGGGCAACGACTGTGTGCTTTTCCCCCGCAGTTTTGATATTTTCTTTATGCAAAATAGCTAATTGACGCATTTCTTCTTTCTTACCCCTAGTAGACATTCGTCTGCCACAAAACGCCGCATGACTTGTGGAGGAGTGATGATAAATACTCGTAGGGGGCAAATCGTGTGGGGAATCAAGAAATTTAGGTTCCACATAACAGTTTTGTGGTACAGTAAAATTTAGACTTTCCAGACAGTTAAGTGTGGATTTACAAAAGGCTACACCTCCAATGGAGGACTACTTAACTTTTTTGTGCGATTTTGTCACCCATCATAAATAGTATCCTCAATATCCTGAAGGTTAAGATTGCAAAGGGTGTATTTTATCATTGCAGGTTACGGAAAACTATCAAATTATGATTTACAGAAGAACCTAAGATTTTGTTGTCCAGAAATCTTGATTTCCCAACAATGTTGGTCCGTTAGGAAGTTAGGTTTGCCTGTTACATAATATTGAGCCTGGCGTTTGGTAACGAGTTTTCAGAATTGGATATTGCGTTTTAGGTCTGTAAATGTCATTTCGGTGATGTTATTGTGAGAAAGGGATGAAGTCGGTGCCACCTCTTCCCTGCTGGACCTTTTTTACCCCACTTGAGGCGAAAAAGATGGTCTATATTGAGGTTTGTCCATTTGAAGTACAAGCGAATCTGTTTTAACTGGTGGTATGGAATGTACAGGCAAGCCAAGCCCGTCATACAGCCGGAGGGGGAAACATGACGGAAAAGAAGAAAAAACATGGCCGCCTAATCCCCAAGCACAGCAGCTGCTATATAGCTCATTAGAATATAGCGGTTAGCCTGTTTGAGGTATAACCAAATGTTGTTTTACTGGTGGTATGGAAAGTTCAGGTCAAGCCCTGCATCAATATTTTTGCAAAAATTCATGTCAAATTGACTTGAAAATTTAGTGTGCTTTTGTTGCATCCGTTCTATTTTAGTGATTTTAGCGAAAAGTTGGCCATTTTTGACGAAACTGAAAAATTTGACTTGAACGATTACTTTGAGGACCCATGGATAGGTCTTGGGCTAAGCTTTAAACCATTCCAGTTTCGCTGGTCTACGACCTACCAGTAAGTTGCAGTAGACGAAAGTCGATAATTTTTTGTTAAGTTTTACAGTGGCGAAGTGAGTTTGATCCCCTAGGCCCTCTACATGCGTTCAGGGCAGACCTTTAAGTGAGGTCCGAAGTGGCTACATACACGGGGGTTTTCTAGTCATTCAAATTAATTAGTAATAATAATAGCCAGTAATTCAAATCTGGCATTAGTTTTTAGGTAACTATAGGCTAATACTGACTTCTGGAATCACGTTTACGGTCGGACGGTTCAGGCCTGTATGGTTATTAGGTTGGACTGCCAGAAGTGTCAGGCAAGCCTCAAAAACAACGGCTATAAGGGTTTTCGAGGTCGCTGAGCTTGAATTTGGTGTTTTGCTCTAGCTGCTGTTCACATATCAGTAACAAAATATGAAGGTGATTTTTTATTTATTAAAATGTTAACAAAAAATCCCCCCCAGAACGGCTCAGAGGTCCGACTGTGAACTTCTATATATGTATCGATAGCGCACGGTCAGGACATGTCATATGTATAATATGGGTAGCCTCGAGTTTTCCCCTAGTAAATATCAGCCGAAATTTGAACTTTGGTCGTGAACGTTTTTAAGGTCACTTTTGGGTACCATCACGTAAATGTCTACCCTGAACGCACGAAGAGGGCCTAGGGGATCAAACTCGCAGGATGTAATGTCGAGATGTGTGGCTATCACCATGCCATAAATTGGGTCCTGCGACTTTCCTGTGAGTCAGGGTGGGGTGATTTTTTCTTAAGATATCGGGTGATTTTTTTGTTAACCTTAGTATATATATTTGTCTGCACCTAGGAACTTCTGCGCCGTGGACAGTAGTGTAATGCATCTTAGACCTTTTCGAAGAGCTCCAGATATGCACATCCATCGATAATGTCTGGTGCAAGGTCATAAGGGGCCCCTGGCCCTGCACCAGACATCATCGACGGATGAGTATATATATATATACCTCTGATGCAGTGAAAAATTGGGAGTCTGAGAAAAAACTGAGTTGTGACAAGACTTGAGTATAGTTTTCTGCAGAACCTGAAAATGATAAGACTTGAGTATAGTTTTCTGCAGAACCTGAAAAGCTCGTAATTTCTTTAATCAACGATAGTTAATCTTCTTTCCTTTTCTTGTTCGTTTTTAACCTGCAATGTTGCCTAGCCAGTTCATTCTGTAGTATATCATGTTTCTTTCATTGTTTGTTTTTGTTTTTTCTGCCTCTTCATTCATCTACACTTCTTCCTTCCTTCCTTCCTTCAGCATTTTTATATCTTTTCCTTTCCCCCTTCGTCATTATCACTTCATCCATCCTTCTGCCTTCATCCTGCCTTCTTCCTTCTGTACTTTCTCTTACTTTCTCTTCTCATTTTTTCGCTTTCCATCCTTTCCTTCTTTTGCTTCCTCTCATCATTTCATCCTTCCTTCTGCCTTCATCCTTCCTTCTTCCTTCTGTACTTTCTCTTACTTCTCATTTTTTCGCTTTCCATCCTTTCCTTCTTTTGCTTCCTCTCATCATTTATTCTTTCGTCCTTCCTTCTTCCTTCTGTTTTTTTCCTACTTTTAATTTTTTGCACTTTCCATTCTTTCCTTTTTCTTCCTCCATCTAATCTATATCTTGTTCTGCGCCTGCTACTTTTCTTTAAGAACTCTCCTGTACACATTGTTTTTGTTCTGATCAAAAGCTTTGCTTCCATGTTTTTCCTGTTGACAGTTTCTTTCAACTTATCCCGATAACCATTACATTCTTATTCCTGAGAATTCAAAGAGATTAAAATCTGCTGACGTTACTAACCTCATTATTACACACTACTAACACTACTATATAACTAAAAAAATTTTTCTCCAGACCCAGATTTCGAAAATCCGAAAAATTCCGAAATTCCGGATTTCATTCACGGAAAATTTAAAATTTTTAGCTTTTCGCCAAATTTTATCCAATCAAATTTGGTTCACACACCGAAAGAGCTGGTCCCGCTACACATGTTTGCTCTTAGAAGCTTTTCACGAAAAGCACAATTTCCGGAATTCCGGGTTTTCTAAATTACCGGATTTTAAAAATTTCCTCCAATACCCTCAGAGCAATCATTCAAAGCTCTTATCAGCTGAACACTTTTGTAATAGAACAAACTCGTGAAAATGCACTCAATTCCCGGAATTCGCGAAAACGGATTTTCCGGATTTTAAAATTTCCTCCAATACCCTCAAGATGCGACATTCAGAGCTCTTATAGTTAACAAATCTTGTAATAGAACCAATGTCTGAAAATGCACCTAAATCCCGGAATTCACAAATTTGGATTTCACTCTACTTGAAATTTTCGTAGTTCCGAGAACTGGGCTCATTTCTGCAAGTTGGTTCTATTACAAGACTTGTTCAGCTCATCAAGAGCTCTCGAATGATACCCATATTGTGGGTATTGCAGAAAATTTTTAAAATCCGGAAAATCCGGTTTTCTCGAATTCCGGGAATTGTGTGCATTTTCACGAGTTTGTTCTATTACAAAAGTTGTTCAGCCCGACAAGAGCTTTCGAATAATACCCATCTTGTGGGTATTGGAGGAAATTTTTAAAATTCGGTAATTTAGAAAACCCGGAATTCCGGAAATTGGGTGTATTTTCGTGAAAAGCTTCTAAGAGCAAAATTGTGTAGCAGGACCGTCTCTAATCGACTGTGAGAACCAAGTTTTGATTGCGATAAAAATTGGGCGAAAAACCAAAAATTTTAGATTTTCCGTGAATGAATTCCGGAATTTCGGATTTTTTCGAATTTTCGAAATCTCGGGTTCCTGAGGATTCGAAAAATATATAGATTGTATAGGCTACCTTCAAATGATAACTCAGGACAGCCGCTCACATTTCGGTTCCAAGAATTTTTGGTCAGACTTTAGAATACAATGACAATGCTGAGCTCAAACTTGAGCCTTGTCGCGGATTGGGAACAGAGACGTATGTGTCTGTATTCGAATATCCTCAAAAATATCCCCCACTGGCGTTCCCTAGTACCCGTGCTTTAGCTATGGTCTCTGGCCTGGGCCGTGAACGCCGGATTCCTTCGGAGGGACGGGAAGAAAAGATGATTTTCGAAACAAGGCTACAGTAGCTAGCCAGACAGCTTAGATACCAGTATAGTCGAGGGGACATGAATAGGGAAGAAAGCCTCCAACTTTTTCTTCGTTTTTGATTTGGATCGGTTTGAGTGTGCTCGTATGTACCGTGGGCAAATACCTATCCAGTCGTATATATATTCAAACTTCTCGTTCACCTCCCTCAGCTTTGGCAGTGACAGGATTTGTCCATATTTTTCCCGCAAATCTGTACAAAAACATAGTGCGGGAGAAAACATGGCACGGATTTCTACCAATCAACCATTTGGAGTGCTTTAAAAGTGTTTCATCTGTTTTCAGTGTGTAAAACTACCCAGGTAGCTTTTAAGGTTACAGCAAGCTTAAAACCAATTTGTTCTTAGCTATATTCCACCATTTTTAAAGCTATTTGAAAATTTTCATTTTTACCATATAAGAATCCTAGCATGTTGATGCTGCAAATCATATTTTCAAGCTAGAAGCTTCAAAAATACTCGAACCTGGCATATTTTGAGGTTTTTAATGCTTTAAGGCATTCTATTTCGTATAGAAGCATGAAGCATTAATATTGCCTTCCTGAAGCCTACGCTAACATTGGAAATTTCATGACCGTGATTTCCTCGCACTTGTGCTCAAAATGTGGGGGGAAGTGGTCGCATTTTTAAAGTGTGCACGTAGCGGAAAACCACTATTGGCATGTGATAGAAGTAGTCGAATTATGCCCGCATGCAAACTTATACTAGCCGAAGTTTGATAGTTTGTTAAGATATACTTAAGATATATACTTGCAAACATTCAAAAATCCTTAGCATTTGGGAGGTCAACTTTATTCAAGTATATACTGTACTTAGAGCATCGAACTCAGAAATAAATCTGCTACTGCATGATGTACTTCTGGGGCCAGTTTCGAAAAACTTCTCCAGTTGCGGAATCCGCAACTTGAGGCCTCAAGTACTCGACACTTGACATCTCAATTGTTTCACAAAATTTCTCAAGTTGCAAGCCCTCGAGTTCCCAAGTTGCGGAAAAATTTCTACACTAGAGTCAAATGAGTGTTTCATAAAAGTTCTCGAGTTGCAAGTCTTTAGTAGCCAACAAGTTCTCAGGTCAAAACTAACCAGAGAACTTGAACCTCAAGTTCTCGAGAGCTAATAATACACGCATTTACGCATGCGTAGAGTACCTTTCGTAATGGTCAACTACTCTCAAGTCGCAAGTTCTCGAGTTCTCGAGTCTAGTACGTGTTTCATGAAAGTTCTCACGTAATACTGTTTCAGGTCCTCGACTACTTGAGCTTGAGGCCTCAAGTTCTCAAGTTTGTTTGCAAGTTGGATTAGTTTTCTCGAGTTTGCGGAAAATGTTTATGGATATCCGCACTTGAGACTTGAGACTTCCAACTTGCAACATGAGAACTAGAGAACTTTTATGAAACTGCCCCCTGGACTTGCTCATTCTAATGAGCTATATAGCAGCTGCTGTGCTTGGGGATTAGGCGGCCATGTTTTTTCTTCTTTTCCGTCATGTTTCCCCCTCCGACTGTATGACGGGCTTGGCTTGCCTGTACATTCCATACCACCAGTTAAAACAGATTCGCTTGTACTTCAAATGGACAAACCTCAATATAGACCATCTTTTTCGCCTCAAGTGGGGTAAAAAAAGGTGCAGCAGGGAAGAGGTGGCACCGACTTCATCCCTTTCTCACAATAACATCACCGAAATGACATTTACAGACCTAAAACGCAATATCCAATTCTGAAAACTCGTTACCAAACGCCAGGCTCAATATTATGTAACAGGCAAACCTAACTTCCTAACGGACCAACATTGTTGGGAAATCAAGATTTCTGGACAACAAAATCTTAGGTTCTTCTGTAAATCATAATTTGATAGTTTTCCGTAACCTGCAATGATAAAATACACCCTTTGCAATCTTAACCTTCAGGATATTGAGGATACTATTTATGATGGGTGACAAAATAGGACAAAAAAGTTAAGTAGTCCTCCATTAGAGGTGTAGGCTTTTGTAAATCCACACTTAACTGTCTGGAATGTCTAAATTTTACTGTAGCACAAAACTGTTGTTTGTGGAACCTAGATTCCCCACACGATTTGCCCCCTACGAGTATTTACCATCACTTCTCCACAAGTCATGAGGCGTTTTGTGGCAGACGAAGGTCTATTAGGGGTAAGAAAGAAGAAATGCGTCAATTAGCTATTTTGCATAAAGAAAATATCAAAACTGCGGGGGAAAAGCACACAGTCGTTGCCCCCCATTGGTCGAAAAAGTGTGGAGGGAAGAGATGTTCACTATTTCTCAATCGTGTGAGCAGCGAAAACCAGACCGGTCCAGGCTATAGAGCACATTCTGAAACCCTTTATGCTCAAAGGAACTCCTGTAACTGTCACCAGTAAGTTGGCATAATCCTAGGAATTTCGACAAATCCTTAGGCTTTCAGGTCTTTTTGGGGTGTCAGGTTCGAATCCATCTCACGAACGCTCAGTGGACATTGTGCGATTGTATTAAGCTCGAATGTACAAGACTTGAAACTTTCACTTGCACTAGATGCTGTATCTCATATGTCAGTCGAGCATGGTGAGCCATCTTTTTCCCAATTTGCCGGTGATGTTTCCCCCTATATATTCATGTACTGGACTATAGCTACGACGAATTATAGTGCAAACCTTTCCATGGGGGAACCTAATAAATTTTTCAGTATCCATAAAACTGGTTGACAGACGCTACAGTGGCTTTTCCGACTGCTTGAAAAGATATTTCTCGTTTAAGATTTTTTCGCCGACATTATTATAGGGCTTTGAACTCTAGGCCTTGAAACGTCTTGTAATTTTTTAAAACCAAGGGTTTTGAATCTAAAGATATGCGCATGCTCGTATTTCACCTCAGCCGGTATTCGCACGATAAAATAGTTTATTTTGGCCCGAATTTCAGCCTCGCTGTTATGAGCAACCTTCGTTATTCTTCAGACGGACGCTGAACTATAGCTTCGACGAAGTACTGGGAGCTCATCTAGGGGGAACTTTTTGGTTAGACCGCAACAGGGCGGGTCGGTATGTATTGCAGCGGACGCTAAACCTCGGTGAAAAGGAAAAAGGGCAGACCCTCGCATCCAGAAAGGGAAAATGGGTGAAGGGTAGTAAAGTGGAATGTCGGGACCTGGAGTGCGGATCCCGAAGCTCTATATATTTTAGTATTTCTCTTCTGGCTCATTTCTGCCTCATTGATGAGTTAGTTATTC
>JASAND010004006.1:0-12659 GCA_030248195.1 Trissonchulus latispiculum | reverse complement strand
CCCCTGGCCCGCGCGCCACAGGGGACCCAGCGAAACCTACTATAGCCTATGGCGTAGCCCTCCCGCACCCCAGCCCAAATGCCAAATATGAACGACCTGCCTACTGTGGGTCTTTCTACATAAGAGGCCAAAGTCAGAGTTGCGTCACGGTTGGGCCCAGCGCCATCAGGGTGCCCCCCAGCCACATGGATAGGTCCTAGAGCGAAACTAATGGGCCCTTTAGATTCACCATATAGGGGTTCCTATTCGAATACGAAACCTCAGCCCAGCAGCTCTTATGTATAGGGCTCCACAGTCCGTAGGCCTAGACCCCCCCTTTTACACACTAACTTTCGACCCCTAGCCAGGACGCCACAGAAGCCAGATCGAAAATTAATATAGCCTATGTTCTGGCGACCCTTGGGGTAATGCTGAATCCCAAACCTCAGACCCCTCGGCCAAGGCCTGCTCAATTGAATCGCGTTAAAAATTTTGACTTTTTTGAAAAAAAACTATGTCCGAAAAAATCGAAATCCTGCTATGTACACAGCCCAATGGGGGGGTCCTACCTGCACCAAAAAATTTTCCCCAGAAATCGGGCACGAGTTGTTCAAAAAAACCCCAAATAGTATAGAAAATTTTTGAGCTCCGACCTCTAGGGTGGGGGGGAGAAAAAAAATGGAAAGTCTGTAGTTCAAAACTTCAATCTTTCATATCTCAAAAACGGCTCGGCCGATTTCGCTCAAATTTGCACAGCATGGACCCCTCCTGAAGGGCTTTCTACTGTTACAATATGAAGGCCCTAGCTCAACTCCTCCGCCGGCACCAGGGGAAACTATGTTCCAACACTACGCAATGCGCCTTTTTTCCCTATTCTAGGTAGTGCGCTGACGCGCACTACCTGATTTGGTGTTGGTGCATACTGGAGGCTGGTGAAATATATACTAAATTTTTAAAAATTTTTTAAAATTTTAAAATTTTTGAATTCACCAGCCTCCAACCAGTATGCACCTACATACAAAGTTATTGGTCAAAAAATTAAAAATTAGGGCTGGGGCGGAGCGCAAAAGATCCAATGTTTTAAAAGATTTTATATGCTGTATAAAATCTATTTGCTTTGTTTATCGGTATATAAAATGCTAATAACTAAAACGCTAAAACGCTTTGTCACGTATATAAAACGCGCCCATTTGTTGGGCTGATTCCACTTTACCGTCTGGACGGGCCAGATTTGCTGCCGCCTCCTGGAGGTCTATAATTGGCTTTACGTAGCTTCTCAAACCGTTACCTACAGGGGTTTAGTGTCCTGAGTTGATTTCTGATCTGTCCAACCCACCAATCCTGCTGGGTTGGTCCCACTTTGCTATCTGCAGGCAGGGCCCAGCCTAAAGGCTGGTGCCCTAAATTTTAGGAAAACAAAATTTTTGCCATGTTTTGACAATTTTTATCTTGATTTATTTATCTTTTCCAAACAATTTCACCAATTTTAACACAATTTTTGGCCGGCGCGCAAAGTTAGACAAAATCAAATAAATTTTGCAAAAATTTTTAGAACACTTCAGAATGTTTGGCTTAAGCCTTAAAGTCAGTAATGTTGCGAAAATTACATGTTCTTGACCGTTCTATAAACTTTCTGGCTCAATAATGACCTCATTTTGGACTTAGAATCTATATACACGTGTTGGGGGGTTTCTCCTCCCCCCCAGACCTGGAGCTCACCCTACACAGGGGTCCCTTACCCCCCCCCAGAATCCGGATTTCTCCGGTTTTTTGGGCCACCGGCTCACCCCCCCCCCCTCCCAGAATGTCCCCTCCTGCACAGGTCTGATGTTGACAATCACCTTTTCGAGTTTAAAACAGAGGCGGATCCACGATTTTTATAAGGGGAAGGGGGTGAAAACTTTTTCCCGGGGGGGGGGGACGGAAAACTATATATGGAGGGAGTTTGTGGGGGGTTGGGGTCTGAAAAGGGTCCCCACGTTTCGGAAGAGGGAGCAAGGTTTTTTAGGCCATAGCTTAGGCTATGGTCTAAATTTATGAGTCGATAGCCTAAAGAATTTTGGCCGTTGAGGTCATTTGGCCTAAATTTTTCGACGAAAACCCAGTTAAATTTTATTGATTTTTAAGTAAAAACAGTATTTTTCTAAAAACTTACTTTCTAAACTATATATACGTATAACTCATAAATACATGGTAACTGTAATTTTGACAATGCGTACATTAACGCGCAACTTAAAAATAAACAATATTTGGATGGCCTAAATTTTTTGGGTGATGGCCTAAAAAATTAAGTCGTTGAGGCCATTTGGCCTAAAGTTCGGCGACCAAAAAACCCTGAAAGGGAGCCGTGAACAAATCCCCGTTCACAGTTCACCTATGCTCCTATGTAGCTCCCACCATAGAAGATTGGGGGGGGACACTGGGTTTATTTTAGGCAAAAATAAGTGGTGGAGGAGAGTGGGGGGGACGCTCCCCTCACTAGTGGGGAGGGGGGAGGTCGAAAACTTGGGGAAAATGGGCCAAAAATGCTAAAAATGCTGCATAAATAGCATGTTTTCCACATACACTCATATAATTATGCTTAAAAGTGCTCAAAAATCAAGTTTTAGCATCAAAAAAGGCGATTGTTGATCAAAAATTTCAGGCGGAGCCGGAAAAATTTTGAAAATTTTGACCAAAAATCCTAAAAATTTGGCAATTACTGGGCACCTTAGGGTGAGTGGGGGGAAGCATAAAAAATTGGGGTGGGGCCGAGTGGGAGGAGGTGCTCCAGTGGAGGGGGAACCCAAAAACTGGGGGGCGCCCCCCCTTCGCCCTCCCCCAGTAAAATAAACCCAGGGACAGCGGCACTTATAAAGATGGGGGGACAAAAATTTTGCCATGGTCCCCCGTTATATATGGCTCGAAAAAATTCTTTGGATGAGAAGGTGGCCCTAAAGTAAATCGAGGTCGCTGATTTCAAAAATCTAACGAGACATCGATCCGCTCAATCGATCGATCAATATCGATCAAAAATTTTTGTCTCCGATTTTCGCGAAAAGTCTCCTATTGGATAGTACTGGGGCGCTGATTCCGAATATCTGCAGTCGAAATTTCGATCAGCGCTGCCAAATTCGACTTATATATAGACGATTTTTTGAAAAAATCGATGAAAATAGAGTTTTGCGGGCGCAGGATCGATTTTCATAAAATTTCGACCGCAGATTCGGAATCAGCATCCCCGAATTTCCCTATAGGCGACTTTTCGCGAAAATCAGAGACAAAAAGTTTTGATCGATTTTGATCGATCGACTCTACTGATCATCAATTGATCGGATCGATCTCTCGATTCGATTTTTGAAATCAGCTACCTCGATTTACACTATGGGCACCTTCTCGTACAAATCGGAGCCAAAAAATTTTTTCGAACAATAAGGGGGGGACCATGATGACCATGGCAACATTTTTGTCCCCCTATCTTTATAAACGCCGAAGACAACCTCGGCAAAATTTTCAAATAGGTTAAAAATGCTGGGCTTAAAACACTATATAATTATTGCGGCGCATGTTTCTAGCAGTTCCATGGATTTTCTAACTATATATATATTCGTAGTTTCACTAGAGTGGGCATCTTCCCGAAATTTTCGACCCTCTTTTCCACCAGAATTTTTGACTTATCTACCTTCACTTGTTGTTAACCCCCCGAACCCCCCCCCCCAGCCTTTTTTAGAGCCAAAAAGTTTGCTAAATTTTGCAGAAATATGGTCATATTTTGAAAACTTTTTCTTAAAATTTTCGATTGAAATCGCTTTAAAACAGTATAATACGTATACATATATATATATATATACAAGAATAAAAATGCTCCGGTGGAGCATGAAAAATGCAATATGGGTGACATTCGGTTGTAAATGGTCAGAGGACTAGGTTTTAAAACGTTAATATGGGAGGGACAGGTTGTAAATGTCAGGAGGACTAGGTTAAAAGCGCACTAATATGGACCAGCTTCGCTGAACAGCCCATATTCGCGAAAACTGTCCAGAGTTTCTATCGGCTGCTGCTTGCTATATATTGCTATTGGCAGTTCTTCGGAAAAGTGTACGATTTGTCAGCATGGACTGCAAGTATATGTGGTTGTGCTCCTTATTATACAACTTAATAATACACGTACATAATGTCAACTGCTTTTAGCATCAACTTAATACAAGATTCTGCGCTGACAGTGCAGAAAAATACCTTGAACACCTTTCTATCAGAACTGCATTGTTTATTTGGAATAAGCTTTAATATTTTCAAATCGTCCCGCTTGCTTTGAAAGCTGAAGAATGTAGATATTACTCGTATGTCATGTGGAGTGGAGCATGAGTGACCGCGAATATGGGTTGTTCAGCGAAGCTGGTCCATATTAGTGCGCTTTTAACCTAGTCCTCCTGGCATTTACAACCTGTCCCTCCCATATTAACGTTTTAAAACCTAGTCCTCTGACCATTTACAACCGAATGTCACCCATATTGCATTTTTCATGCTCCACCGGAGCATTTTTATTCTTGTCCTATTTCATTTTTAAGGTTCTCATTAAAAAGCAAAAACGTTAAAGCTGTGTAAAAGAAACTTTAAAAATTCCGCCAATCATTAATCGTCAACCGAAAGTACAGAACAAAAAGCTTGAAAAGTTCCAAGTTCTTCCTTTTTCTCTATTTTGACAGAAATCCAACATCCAGTACACATGGCTGCAATAGTTTTAGTTACTGTATTTAGCATACTGGGCTTATTCTAGTGGGGGGGGGGGGGGGGGCCCCCCCCCCCATAAACACCCTTCCCCCCCAAAAATCGTTCCCCCCCCCAAAAATCGCCCCCCCAAGAAAAGTGGGTGCCCCTTTTGGTACCAAATTTTGCCCTGAAAAAATCGCTCAGAAGGCCAAATTTTCAAAAATTTTCCGGCTTCGCCGGACATTTTTACTCAGTTTTTGCCCTTTTCAACACTAAATCTGCTTATTTTTGCTATAAAAATCAACTTTTATAGTATATGCCAGAAAAACAGCGCTATTTTTAGCATATTTTTCGAAAAATTTTCGCCCCCCCCCACACATTCCTCCTTGCCCCTCGGACCTTGGGGGGCCCCCCCAAGAAGCCCCCCCCCCCCCCAAGAAAAAATCCCTAGAATAAGCCCAGGCATATAGCACTCTACTGCAGCGCAATCAAATGCAAACATTACTGTCAGTGAAGGAAACTCATAAAACACGATTTGCAATGCTCTGCCGCACTTGTGTGCAAGATTTCGGACGATTGCAACTCATCTGTAGCTAGTTATAGGCCGTGCTGTACTTCAGCAGCACTCTACTGCAGCGCAACCAGATGCAAACTTTACTGTCAGTGAAGGATACTCATAAAACACGATTTGCAATGCTCTGCCGCACTTGTGTGCAAGATGTCGGACGATTGCAACTCATCTGTAGCTAGTTATAGGCCGTGCTGTACTTCAGCAGCGCTCTACTGCAACGCAACCAGATGCAAACTTTACTGTCGGTGAAGGAAACTCATACGGCACGATTTGCAATGCTCTGCCGCACTTGTGTGCAAAATTTCAGACGATTGCAAGTTTTCTGTAGTTGGTTATAGGCCGTGCTGTACTTCAGCAGCACTCTACTGCAGCGCAAACAAATGCAAACTTTACTGTCAGTGAAGGAAACTCATAAAACACGATTCGCAGTGCTATTCTGCACCTGTGTGCAAAATTTCAGACGATTGCAAGTTTTCTGTAGTTAGTTATAAGCCGTGCTGTACTTCTGCAGCACTCCACTGCAGCTCAACCACATAGCAACATCGTAATAAGTATACGAAACGTATCTATAATTGTTTGTCATGTCCTAAACTATCTGTATGTCGAATTTCAAATACCAGTGACGAATGAATAACTTGTTATCGACGGTGCTGTGTTTGTGGCAGCACATACAGCACGGTGGAAGCTAGATAGTGCACCAACTAACATAGCTACAGTTCCCCCTTACTATATACAGACATGATTTTCGCCACGTTTCATATGTTCAGCCGTTTACAGTAAGTCTACAGACAGCGTGCTATGGTTGTTGCATAGCAGTACAGCACGATAGCAGCATCGCACAGCGCTGCGACTATGCTCACCGTGTTCAGCGACCCCGATAACCCTTATATGCGTCCCACTATATGGCCCAAAACAGCATATTTAGGCCTATTTTTGACTATTTTCTGTGGAGTTGGGACGAAGACGTTGGGACGTTCTTCGGCCGCCAGAACGATCCTGGCCAGATATCAAAAATCGCCCTCGTTAGGACATATAAACCCTTCCGTAGATCCTTATGCAACAAACCACGTCTCTCTAGCGTCTTCCCTGAGTCCTGTAGCTTTGACAAAAAATTGGCCATTTTTGGCCATTTTAGCGCCAAGTCCACTTTTGGCCGGCCGTACAGGTGGCCGGCCGGGCCGGGCAGCGAAAAAATATCAAAAAGGTTCACTTTCGGGATATATACGTTCAGAAAAACCAAACTTCACCTGCTGAAAATGCCCAGATCGTTCTAACACTGCGACAGAAAATTGCATTTTTCCAAGCGTGACTTACACGGAAAAAACAAACGGACCTAACTTGCCCGGAAGCGAAAATTTTCAAAGTTGGAAATTTTGACCAAAACTTTTTTGCGACTTGTAGTACTCGTCGTGTAGATTCCAACGATACCAAAATTGTCCAGTTTCGTTGAGTATTTAGCTGGCACAAAGCTCGAACGGGTCTCCAAGGGCCGCACTGAGCCTTTTACACCCATATATATAATATGGGTATTTTCCGAAACTTAAATTTTCCTTAAAAACTTAAAACTTAAAACTTAAAAACTTAAAACTTAAAAACTTAAACTTAAACTTAAAACTTTCCGAAATATTTTCCGAAAATGCCTAAAAATAGCTATTTTTTGCTGCTGAGCTATTTTTAATTTAAATTTAAGCTTAAAATAGCTAAAAATGCTTAAAAAATAGGCAAAAATCCGGCGAAGTCGGAAAAATTTGTCAAAATTTACCCTCAAAACACTATTTTTCCGGCACTTTAGAGTTCTGGAGGGGGGGACAGGCCCGAATCCTGGGGGGCGATTCTGGGGGGGCCCTCCACCCCCCCCCGTAGGAAAAAGCCAGGAATTGCGATGTGTCGGGGAGGGGGTGTCTGGGCAGCGGAGCCGCCAGAATCTGAAAACATTTCCGAAACTTTAATTAACTTGCATTAAATGTTTCATGAAACCTTTCCGAAGTCTATAAATAATATATAAACGACTAGGGTTTGGATCAGGGTTTTTTTCAAATTCGGACCCGTGCTTTTCAGTGTGTTTTTCTAAGAAAAAGTGTGTTTTTCTAAGAAAATGTGTGATTTTTCTAAAAATTGATTTTTCGCGTTTTAAATGCGTTTACGACTATTTTTACTACATATAGCCTATCCCTAGTTGGTTTTTGTCGTTCTAGCGATAAAAGTCAATAGATACTGACGTGTATGGTCGATTTGGACGAAATGAGCGCAATATCATCGAAAGAAAAGGAAGAAAAGCGTATTTGCAAGGGGGGGTCTGGGGGGCGGAGCCTCCCAGATGCTGAAAATTTTTTAAAAATCGGTAAAAAACCACAATGGAAACAATTCAACCTTTTGATTTTGTAAACCATATTTTCTTTTGAAACGGTGCTAGAGATTTAATGCAGCTTAAAGTAAATAATGTGGTAAACTAATATATATAATAATAAGTATGTACGTATATATATATATATATACTATATATATACTTATACATATACCAGAGGATTACAAAAGAAAAAGGACACAAGCACAGAGGTAGGACGCCAAAGCTTTGAAAAAATGAATGAAAAGACAAGCGCGCCGCAGGCGCAAAATTTTTTCAAGAAACGGTCTTCTGTAGTTCAAAACTTTTAAAGAAATTAGTAAAATTTTGCTTCTGAATCTCAAAATTTCGGTGTGTTTTTAAGTGTGTTTTTCTAAGAAAAAGTGTGTTTTTCTAAGAAAAAGTGTGCGAAAACACAGTAAAAAACACAAAAAAACCATGGTTTGGATACATTTTTGCTTCCGCTTCAAGTGACGTCTCAGCTGACCACCCCAAGCGATTCAATTTATATACACGTAAAAAGGTGGTTGTATATTTGCCAAAAACGATTTGCCGTGTCGTAGTTCACTCCAGGTGCAAAAATTTCGAAAAAAGAGCTTCCTGCTGCACTTGAAAAGCAAATTTGGGTGGGGGGAACTGCACAATTTCGGGGAAGGGAATTCCCCTACCTGGCCCTCCCCTGCCTACGCCCATGCCCATATTATAGGGGAGCGCTCTCGCGCTCCCCTATAATATATATATATATACGTACGTATATAAACGCCTACAATAATAAATGCAAGCCTTGTTTGTTTTGAAGAGAGCAGCGTTAAAATACAGAAACTTTTGCATTTTTAAGCCATGTTTTTTCTTAGGTCCAAATTTTTTAGAGGGAGTTGAGGCATATATATATACCCGCCCCTTTACATTTCGGCGGCCAACCAGCAAATTCTCTAAAATACCCCCAGCGAAAATTTCCGGTGAGGCTATACCACCACCCACAGCCTTTTGAGCCCAAAAGTTAGCACAATTTTGCGAAAAACGGTCTTTGAATTTTTTCAAATCGTTGATTAAATTTAAACTAATTATTAATATTAATTACTAATACTAATATTAATACTTAAATTAATTAAATTTAAACGGTATTAAAACCATGTAAACACGATAAAAACAATCGTTTGGCAAAAAAATAGCGTTAAAATACAGAATATTTTATGTTTATATGCCATCTTTTGGATTTTTTCAGGTCCGTTTTAGGGTTCGGAGACATCCCTTACATTTCGGGGTTCGACCACCAAATTTTCAAAATTACCCACCCACCACCACCCCCCGCCAATTTTTCCGGTGAAATTTTTTTGTATATATTGATCTTATTTGAGACAACTGAATGAAAATGTTGGCAATCAAGTTTTCGAGACAAATACCATTGTCAAATACTCTGTTAAAATCATATGCCTCATATTATGCTTTTGGGAATATTAATAAACGGCTGAAATGCTATTTTTGGCATAAAAAATAGAAATATTTTGGAAACTTTCTTCTTCTGATATACATTGGTGTGGCTGGGCAAAAAATGTGGGGGGGTGGGTTCTGACGGAGGGTGGGAGGAGTGGGGGACCCCCCTAAATTTTTCGATTTTATACATTTGTGGCCACTTTTTGGCAAAAATCTGAGGGGGGGTAGCAAAAATCTGAAAATCTGAGAGAGGGTCACGGGTTGTCATTTGGTGGCCCCCGCCCCGCCACCTGGCACACCTACAGCATAGATGTGTTAGGGGGGGGGGGGGGGGGGGGGGGGGACCCCCCCCACCAAAAACAAACAAATTTTGGCATTTTTGAATTTTCAGATTTTAATTGTCCCCCCCAGATTTTTGGCCAAAAAGTGGTCAAAAATGGCATAAAATCAGCGAAAATTTGAGAGTTCTTACCCTCCGTCAGAACCCCCCCCCCCCCCCCCCAGATTTTTTGCCCAGCCACACCTATGACCTACAGTGCTGATATATATTAAAAAACTCTCTGTATATATTTCACAATGACAAGCCGCTGTCTAGCTAAGAGAAAGAAGAATAGATGAACTTGTGGTTGCTGTACTTCTATTCTATATTTGTGGATAAGTTATTGAGAAGATAAGTTGCAAATTATTTCCTTATAAACAACTATACGATTATAAATAATATTGGAAACCTATAAAATTGGGGGGGTAAACTTTAGGGGTCTCTAGCGCCCCCCCAGCCATAACTTTTGATTTTTTGACCAATAACTTTGAAATTTGGTATGGGTGCATAAAATAAAATTTAAATAAAATTTTAAAAAATCTTTTGAAATTCTAAATTTTTGTTTGGTAAGGGGGGGCCGCAGACACTTATTTTTTGAAACAAATTTGCTGAAAACTTGCATAGAGGGGGTTTTCAGGGACGCTGAGCACGAATCTGATAACCGTTTTTTAGTTTTAGCTTTTGAGTTAGCTCAGTAAAAGCTTGTACATGTAAAGCTTACAGCTTTAGCTTTTACTTGGCACTACTACTGAGCTAACGAAAAACTGAATCGAAGAAGGGTTTTCGAATTCGTGCTCCATATGCAAGTTTTCAACAAATTTTCAAAAAACTTTTAGAGTCATTGTAAACAAAAATTTAAAATGTTCTAAGCTTGCTTAAATTTTAAAATTTTTGAATTTTTGAATTCATAAGCCTCCAGTATGCACTTATACCAAATTTTAAAGTTATTGGTAAAAAATCAAAGTTATGGCTGTGGGAAAAACAAGAGATCAAATTTAGTTCTAAAGTTATGCTCCTTTTCAAATGCAAACTTGCTTCTTCTACTGTCGATCGATAAGGTAATCAATGCGAACAGGGCCGAGAATAACGGGAGCGGAGTCATGCGTTAGTGACATCATAGAACTTCTGTTTGTTGATTCTCTCTCACCCACAACTCAGCCTTTCATACTGTTGCCAAAACGAGCCAGCCAGATATCGATCCGGTAGAGATGAGCATTTCGGCCAGTCGGGCCGGGCCGAGCAAGGTTTTGGAGCGGGCCGGGGCGGGCCGGCAAGGTTTTGGAGCGGGCCGGGGCGGGCCGAAACAATATGGCCCGTGCTCATTTCTACCATCCGGCTCCAGATCTCCTCGGTGAGGCGACTGAGCTCGGGTATTGGTAAGGGGAAAGGCTGAGTTGTAGATGAGAGAAGAATCAACAACAAACGGGATTCTGTATTGTCGCTAACGTGACTCCCTTCCGTTAACCCGGAATTTGGTATAAATTGCGACACTTTTGGAGGCTTATGATTCGAAAAATTCAAAAATTTTAAAATTTAAACTGAAAGCTTTTTTTGAACCGTTTAAGAACATTTTGCTGGGAACCCAAAAGTTTTTTTTTGAGAAAAAGGGTTGCTGAAAACTTGCATAGGGGCACGAATCGAAAACCCTTCTTCGATTTCCGAGTTTTCGCCCAACTTCCGGTAATTTTAGGCTAAGTAAAAAGCCAAAATTGTGAAGCAACATGCTTCAAGCTTTTACTGAATTTTGCAACTAAAAACTCGACCGAAAAACCGGTTATCTGAATTTGGAATTATCAGCATCTACGAGAGTTGCACCAAATTTCCCGAAGTTATTGTCCAAAAAAATCAAAAAAGGAAAGTTGGGGGGGGGTAAGAAGACCTTTAAAGTTTATTTTATGGGTTTCCAATATTATTTATAATCGTATAGTTGTTTATAAAGAAACTTAATTGCAAAAACTTATACTCCAATAACCCATCACAAATATAGAATAAATGCACATTACCATTTTCTGAATTCGCTCCTGACTCTTCTTTCTCTTAGCTAGACAGCGGCTTGTCGTACAATCTACGAAGGTTTTTGAGAAATATATATCAGCACTGTAAATCATAAATGTGAACTGGAGCAAAAAAATCGGGGGGGGGGGGGGGGGGGGGGGGGGACCCGACAGGAAAGTGGGGGCCCCCTAAATTTTCGATTTTATACCATTTTTTGACCACTTTTTGGCCAAAAATCTGAAGTACAAAAATCTGAAATTACTGGAAGTCCTCAAAATTTATAAATTTTGGTGAAGTCCCCCCCCCCCCCCTAATACATACTGTAGGCAGCAGATGTGCTAGGGGGCGGGGGACGAGAACACAAAAATGACAGGTTTTGGCATTTTTTTGGATTTTCGGATTTTTGCTACCCAGGATTTTTGGCCAGTGGTAGGGTGGCAAGATCGAGGAGTTGGAAGTCCCACTCCTCCGCCTCCCGCAGGCTTTGCAGACACGGCCTTTTCATATCGAGAGAGAAGTTTCAAAGTATTTCTGTTTTTGTGTAAAGGCAACATTTCAGCCGTTGTGTGTTGCAAAGAAGCATATTGAGAATATGATGCAGCAGATGTTTGCATTGTCGATATTTGTCGAGAAACCGTTTGTGAAGACTTCATTCGATTGTCTCGAAACAGAATCATCGCTTTGAAGACTTTCACCGAAAAAATGGCGAGAATGATAGTGGAGCATTCTCATTTTAGAAACATTTGGTGAGGTGGAGCCTGAAATGTGAAAGTTCCAAATATCCAGAACCTAAAAGGCGGACATGAAAATCCAAGAAGATGTGCAAACTTCATAAAAGGCTTCATAACTTCTTTGTGAAACGATGACTGTCATTGTGTTTGTGGTTTCTTCCGTTTAAGAATTTAATTAGTTAGTATTAATATTAGTATTTAATGGTAAACTATGCAGCAATTGAATTTAAATTTAATCAACGATTTAATTCAAAGACCGTTTTTCACGCTTTTGAATACAAGGGCTTTGAAATTTGAAATGACACAAGCTGAAAGTATTACAAGAGAACTGCCTAGTTAGCGAAATGTAAAGAGACGAATAGCACTCAGCTACTAAAAAGTGGACACAGAAAGAGCATGGCTTAGAAATACAAGAAGAGATGTGTTAACGCTGCTTCTCTTCAAAATGCCAAGGCTTTAGGAGCCAACCAACCAACCAGACGTTGCTATTAGAGCAAACATGCCATATATTATGGGGGAGCGCGAGGCACTTCCCCTATAATATGGGCATGGGCAAGGCGAGGAAAATTCCCCGAAGCAGTTCCCACCCAAATTTGC
>JASAND010004005.1:0-33457 GCA_030248195.1 Trissonchulus latispiculum | reverse complement strand
CCATAGCACTGACACACTTGTTCTGGTCATTTTATGCGGCGGAGATGGTTATAATAATCTGCCAAGTGTGGTTACTTTCTACCACATAATGAGTGAGAAATTAGCAAAAGAATATGAAAATTGAGAAAAATGTCCACTTTTAGCTAAATTTGCTGTACTCGTGGGCAGAAATTACGAATACTTTCATAAGATGTCTTTTGATGCATAGAGTGCAGCTGTTTAGTCGCCATTTGGCTAACTTTTGTCAATCGAACAGGAGAAGCGAAACAGTACTATGGGTTCTGTTTTTCATGGTCCAAAAACACCACATTTTCCGAAATTCCGACCTTGAAAATTCACTAGAAATTCGCAACTTAATAGAACTGCACCAAAGTAGACAGCTGTACTCTAAAACATGTCCTTAACATGTGTGCAAAGTTACAACAGCGCTGTATCATAAAGCAAAGTCTTTTTCTGCCACAAACTTTTTAATTTAATTTTTTCGTTTTTCCTATGTTTAACACTCGAGGTCACATTCGAAGGGCTCTACAGAACGATAACAAGCCATACTACGCAAAACGCACTTGTCTTGTCTTAGGAACCCATGGGGACCACAAAATATGTGAAAATGAGCAAACTCAGAGATGGTCGAAAAATCGGCAAAAAGTCTTAAGCAATTTGGAACAGTGCTGAACATATTATTTTGTCTGTGAAAAACTGTTAACCAGACAGAGAGACAACAGTATAAACGGACTTCACCCTTAAGTTTTAGTACACTTGATGTTAAGTTAAACCTTACATTTAATGCAAAGAATGTCCAAACAACGTTAACCATTCGGACACAGTTACTTACCTTTTGATGACAGAGATTGGAAAGAATCAATTTTGAAAATTGCCAGATCTGCTTCACATAATCCATCAGCTTAAGTTCGTCGGGAGGTCAAATTCGTCAAATCAGATGCTAATAATTGACAAGTTTGCTTCACATCAGAATGTTGCTTATCTAGAAGCTGGACCCGATCCCCCAATTCCTAAACAAAATAAAAATAACAACAACCTGGAACAATCTTATATAAAAACATTCATAACTTTTTCGTTTAGTGCTATGTCAAATACATGAGAGGTTCTAAATCTGGAGTAGTCCATGGCTAAAATACTTGCTATATTCTAGACAACTTTTCTTTTTGCATATTATTCGTGGAAGTTTGAAATTGATTTCCGCCTACTCAAGGTCTGGCACGTATCCACGTGACATCTTTAGCCAAAGGTTTGGCAACATAACTTTTGCTACGTCAGAAATTGTTTGTCTATTGCAAGTTCCCGAGCGCTGTAGATGCGAACAAATTAGACTTGGCCACTTTGACCCAAGATCAAGTTGCTGTGAAACCTTTCATGGGGTGGCCATATGGGGTGGAAGCAAAATGCTGCCAAAAACAGTAGTATGTCTGCGCTGCGTTACTGGCTCTCAAAAACCCTGGAATGTCACTGGCTGAAAGTATTCAACACTGATCCGACACAGAACCAGGAAAAATCTACATATTCTACCATGCGTGACTAACACGTGGAAAAACAAGCCTATTTTAAAGAGCATTCTTTGAAATTAAAAATAATTTTTGAAGACCAGCACGTGTTCATGCACTCAAATGTTGCAGAAGGTGATCAAAATACACCTAATGTGGTATTTGGTGCGCTACGTTTTGGGGTGCGCATCACGTATTATGAAGGTGCGATACACCTATTTTGCGCCGAAGAGGCGGAAATTTTCTGAAAAATGAGTGTTTTATACATGACAGGGAACAAAATCCTTGAGGGGGGCTCCACAGTTTCATGAGAGAATCCCTCCCGGCTACGCGCTCAGTCATAGTACACACTTGGAAGAGCTATCACCGATACAGCTCTGCTGATACTTTGAATAAATCCAATTTGCACCGGTGTATTATCATTTAAGGGGCGGCTACTAAAGGTTTGCCCTGACTTGTCCGATTGGCCTAATTTTTGGCGAGGATATAGAGCATGAAAATGGTTAAAAAACATCGGGTACTGAGATCCCAGCTGCCTTCCAGCCATGTGCAACCGTCGCGTTTATGCGCCCGACCACCCATTTTTCGCAAACTACCAACATAATTAATTAAAAATTTCTACCGACTGCTAGGCCCAAGTTTAAAAGCTGCCATTCGGTAAATATGATTTGAGGGAGAGAACCCTACCTGCAGAAAAAATACAGATGGTCTGTATCTTATCTGCATCTATGGGAATAAATCTTTAAAGTTGAAGTTTCGTCAAAAATTTAACAACTTCTCTTGGCTAACGAAAGGAAAATTTTATTTTCTTGGGGGCTATAAGGCTGTAAAGCCTCTGCACAGGATCCGACAGACTGAAAATGGCGGTTTCGGCAAGTTTTGAAGATTAAAGATGA
Organism: Trissonchulus latispiculum; assembly: GCA_030248195.1. Lineage (NCBI taxonomy): Eukaryota > Metazoa > Nematoda > Enoplea > Enoplida > Ironidae > Trissonchulus > Trissonchulus latispiculum. The sequence goes on along the minus strand of JASAND010004005.1, from coordinate 31,062 downwards.
CATGAAATTTTTCATGCGGCAGAATTTCTTCCCATTTTAAGCAGAAATGAGTTCCTATACGGCCTCCCTTTATGTCAAATTACAGCTTTACAGCTCGCACCAGTAATAAAATTTTCCTTTTCGTTAGCCACAAATTTTTAAATTTTTGCCGAAACTTCAACTTTGAAGAGTAATTCCCTTAGATCAGATAAGATAGAGACATCTAGTATTTTTCTGCAGGTAAGGACATATGTCCCAAATCATATTCGAATGGGCAGCATTGAAGAGTGGGCCTAGCAGTCTGTAGAAATTTTTAATTAATTATGTTGGTAGTTGCGAAAAAAAGGGGGGGGGTCGGGCACAAAAACGCGACGGCTGCACATGGCTGGAAGGCAGCTAAGATCTCAGTACCCGCTATTTTTTTGACCACACCCATGCTCTATATCTTCGCCAAAAAAGTAGGCCAATCGGACAAAGTCGGGGCAAGTCGATTTTAGTAGCCCCCCTAAGTACGCACACATGCATGATACATAACCAATACCTGAATGCGCAGCAAATCGCTGCGACTTTGACTAGTTTAGACTGTTCCAACTGGAAGCGTAACTGATCCAATTCCCGATCCTCCTGTTTACATACTCCTCCAATCCTTCTGAGTATGCTTTCTCCTTAGACAACTTTTGAGACATGGATTTTTAGCTCAGCTTCTAGACGATAGCGTTCTTGTTGAAGGGAAGCGAACTGGGCAGTGAACTGGCTATATCTTTCTGAAGCATGAAGGTTAACGTTAAACAAAATACGAAAAGAGCCGGTAACTGAATATTAGAGAGGGCTTGCTTCCAGACATTTGATGCAGCGTAGTGGTTACTGAAAGTTCCAGTAGTTCAGTGATACCGAATGACACAACTACCGTCTAATGTAACATGTCAGTTTTAAACGCCAACACTATCCATATAAAGCCATTATTAATATTTGGTTACCATTAGATTCCTCTTTTTCAGGAGACAACCTTATTTTCGCCAAATCTATGTACAAGGACCTCCGCGCGTCTTTGCTTATTATTTTAGCTTAATTTTAACCTACACAGTAATAATGATTGGCAAACAGTTTTAAATTCAAATATTTGCTACTCTAAAAGGCTGTGTAAAATGTGCTATAGATTAATTCGTAGGAAGGAGCTCTTTTAAATACTTCAGCTTAGCCCCAGACTCAAAGTCGGGCAACACGAAGCACAAAATAAAATAAACACCAATACCTCTTGCAGAAACCAATGACTGATCCGTTAAGGCGACATCGCAACCAATTTGTGAGCCAACAGCTAAGAGTAGATTTTTCACTTTCAGTTTGGGACGAAGCATATTTGTTCCGCAATGTCTGTAGTTGCAATGCAAACAAACAATGTGACTTGTAACAAATATTAGCTAACATTTCACCAAGCAACAATACAGTGTACAAAAAAGATCTAACAATTCCAGGAAACTTTTTCACTGGCTTCATGATTAAAACAAAAAGCAAAGGATCCTCCAATAAATCTCCCAAGAGTCATTTGCCATTAAAAGTCATCTCATGGTCTAATTAGAAAATATTAGCATCATGCATCCAATGAAAGAAAAAGGCAAATTGCACCGACGAAGTGACAAGTTTGAAATTGCTCTGATTACCAGCTATCTTATAAAGCAGCACTATACTGCGGAGCGTTTATTTATTATAAAAAATTGTATTGCGCAAGCGTAAGAATCGTTTGTTGCTGATTTTTTCCAGGATTGAGGCAGTGCGATTTCCAAAATCAGAAAGGAAATTTCAAAAGGTAGATGCTGATAAACCTTACTTGAAGTTCTTGTTCCTTCTGCTGCAAAAGATCCTTCAGCGTTTATTCAGTTCGACAAATTTTCAAATCTTTGGAATTCATTGCGACATGCTTCCAACTTCTTCTGTAAGCTTTCTCTGTAAAACCAAGATTTAACTCCTGCTGAAGATTTTGAGGGTTTTCAAAATTTATCCATCTCTTTAATCAGCTATAATCCAACAACAATTCAAAACATTTTAAAATTGAAATCAAATGAGTATACAGATTGCATGCACAGTTCACAAACACTGCCCGATATTGCTTCTTATTAGCAACAGGGCCAACGTCACGCAATTTTCCTCAAGGCCGTTTCTGATCAAAGTTCGATCGGCATGTTTTCACTGTCAAATTTTGACGAACCAGACAAATTGAGTGGTGTGAAAAACCCAAAATCAAGTGGGCACCAACTTTGATGGAAACCGCATCAAAGTTCGCTTGTTGAGCGAGCTCCTTCAAAGAAATTTGATCAAACAGCCATTCGAATGAAGGAATAACCCAAAAGAATTTCAGTGTAATGTTTACTTTTCTGTGTTTTTATTGTAGCATAAGTACTCTGCTTCTTGCCTATCACCCAAATTCCACAAACGAGACGTCGACGACCTGCAAAATTCGCTAAAGTTTGTGCAGAAGTTAGCATGACAAATTTTGAAAAGATAAACAACCGGAAGGTCCTACTTTAATTTTAAAATCGTTAAAAATACAAATCGGACGGCAAGTACTGTGAAAATGAACATAATCACGTGTACTACTTCCAGGCACGGTTGCTCGTTAGCTTAGAAAATTACAGACTGAACAGAATAATCAATTTGACCTCCGATTTAGAACAGTATCTGAAGAATAGATTTCTATTGCGAAAGAGCTAATCAATCGCATTGCTTTAGACAGCAACAATTGCAACAACAGTACAATGCCAAACAATGTAATTTTTTATTATTGCCGTCAAAGTTTGAAAACAAATGCTTTGAACGTGTGAAAGCAAGACTTTGGCACATTAAACTGACTCAAAGTTTTGACTTAAAAGAAAACTTTGACCAAACTTTGATCGTGTGAAACGGCCTAACATCTGAGATTGTTTAAACTCCGCTAGCCAAAAAAAACAAGGATATCAAATAAGTGTGCAAAACTTAGACTTTGAAAAGCAGGCCAAATAGAAAAGATCAAAACTTGCTATTTAGTTTTTCTGGTCGACTTCCACCAGTGAAAGTTTTTGTAACAGAAAAAATCGCTCCCAGAAATGTCAATTTCTAAAGCTGGCTTTCTACATTTTTAAAAAGATTTGCCAGTATTATGCTTACAAGAACAAAAAGTGCTCTTTCGTCGCATGTAAAATACATATGAGTCGTCGTAGGCAGGTTGTACATAAGCAAAAACTAGCCTGTAAAATACATATGAGCTCCGTAGGGAGGTTGTAAATTAAGGAAAACAAGTTGCAACCGCTTAACATATGAGCCTGTCCTACAACGAGGCTCATATTGGCGTATGTATACGTACGTACGTATTGGCCTATTATACGTATACGAATAATTTGCAGATATATACATATATATATATATATTTTACTTTTATATAAATACGTACATTACAAATTATCCTTCAGATAGCTTATTGATCAGTCATTATAGTGTGCATATGCTCAATACGGTACGCCATGAGGCGCTCTGACTCACAGCCAAGTGGGAACGCATTCTGCGTGTGAATAATGTGAAAGTGTTTCGAGAATGCATTAGAGGTGTGCCATAGTGTTTCAAGAAACATCAGGTTGCATGTACAGTTCAGCTTGAGCAGTCGTAGTTCTTTTCAGTCCATTTCTTCTGGGCCACAACGTCTATTCACTTTTTCCGTAATGTGGATGAAACTGAGGTTCTTTAATGAGGCTTTAATGTGGAATGCACTGTGACGCCAATATGAGCCTCGTTGTAGGACAGGCTCATATGTTAAGCGGTTGCAACTTGTTTTCCTTAATTTACAACCTCCCTACGGAGCTCATATGTATTTTACAGGCTAGTTTTTGCTTATGTACAACCTGCCTACGACGACTCATATGTATTTTACATGCGACGAAGGAGCACATTTTGTTCTTGTTTTCTATTATTTTATATATGTATGCTCCTGAAGATTATCTTTCAACAGCAGCGCGCAAGCCAACCACAGCTCGTCCCGCTTACACTTTACAGCCAGTTTGTACATGCAGTTCTATGACAAAATTTGCTCAGCACGCTTAGGGCTTTCATTTGGTACCAAATTTGACCACTTTTGAAAAATTTCATTTTTGACCGAAAATCGCCTAAGTCCCCACCCCACCGCACCACAGCACTCCACAGCCATTTTGAGCATGCAGTTCTATGACAAAAGTTGCTCAGCTCGCTTAGGGCTTTCATTTGGTACCAAATTTGACCACTTTTGAAAAATTCCATTTTTGACCGAAAATCGCGTAAGTCCCCACCCCACCTCACCACAGCACTCTACAGCCACTTTGAGCACGCAGTTCTATGACAAAAGTTGCTCATCTCGCTTAGGGCTTTCATTTGGTACCAAATTTGACCACTTTTGAAAAATTTCATTTTTGACCGAAAATCGCCTAATTCCCCACCCCACCCCACCACAGCACTCTACAGCCACTTTGAGCATGCAGTTCTATGACAAAAGTTGCTCAGCTCGCTTAGGGCTTTCATTTGGTACCAAATTTGACCGCTTTTGAAAAATTCCATTTTTGACCTCATGACCTCCCACCGACGTGACCCTCCAGATGGCAAAGTGGAACCAGCACAGCAAGATGGGTGGGTCAGACGGCAAAACGGATGCCAGGAATGAGCTGGGCGCACCAGAAAACCCCTATAGACAATGTTTTGAGAGGCTATATGTACAGCCCTATATGGTGTTCCCGGAAGTCGGTACCGACCGGACCCTCCAGACGGCAAAGTGGAACCAGCACAGCAAGATGGGTGGGTCAGACGGCAAAACGGACACCGGAAATGAGCTGGGCGCACCAGAAAACCCCTATAGACAAAGTTTGGAGAGGCAAAGTAAAGCCTACTATGGACCTCCCGGAAGCGGTTACCGACCTGACCCCTCAGACGGTCAAGTGGAACCAGCCCAGCAACTTGGGTTACTCGGGCAGCAAAACTGCTAGCGGGAATCGATTCTCCGTCCCAAAAAACCTTTGTATGCAAAATTTGAGCCACCCATGTAGCAAAATAGCGAAAAAATTAAGTTCAAAGTTCGACCCAAAATTCACCAACTTTGGCCGGCCAGTACCGAAAAATTACGCAGAGAGACGGAAAATCAAATAGCATTTGAACGACCCCGATATGTGTACTGTTTAACCATATAGGCAGTATTGCCCCATAGCGCAGTCTGTCTTATTAAGACGCCTTGGAAGCATACATTTTGGCTATTTTAGGGTTTGGCTGACTTCTCCTCAGCCAAAAATCTTTTTCCGGCTCCGGGAGGCATAAAACCTAGCTTATTTTCTTATTTTTGATTAGTACTACAAGAATATACAGGTTTTCATAGGAACAAATTTTTTTCTATCTGTTGTTATTAAAGCTATTATTAAACCCCCTCACACTTCGACTGGAAAAACATCTCTCGTAAGCGATTTTTGGCGCAACTTTTTAACGGAGAGTGGTACTGGGATGAAACTTAGCACACATACTAAACGCGAACGTACAATGTTTTGCGCACATAATCTGCGCAGGAATCTCCAGCTTCTGCGCAGCCTTGTTTTACACGGTCATTCGACCATTTTCACTCATATTATAGGGGTCGCTACCGCGACCCCTATGATAGAAGATCATGGTCATACTAGCACGCCAAAGATGGGCAATCAAGTCTATTCGGATTACTAGATAGACCACGAATTTTTGGGGGTTATGTGCTCTGGTTCTGTCAGGACGAATACAGATTGCATGAAAGCAACCATTTTTTGATTTAGAAATATCTTTAGATTGGATTTTGATCCCAATACCTTTCTGCTTTGTTCAATGCAGTGTCCTTCTTCTTAAATTCATCGTCAATAACTGTTTTCACGTTTTAAGTAATCTTCTTTCTGACCCGCCATTTTTTTCTTCAAGCATTCGTTGTCTACAACATCGAAGTCGCAAAGTCTTTCAGTGGCAGAACGGAATTCTGGCACCCCAAAGTAATCGCTCTGTCCTTTAAAAATAGGTGTAGGCAACATCAATATCTAAACATTTGGTCATGTTACCAGCATTATTCTGCTCACGTCGAGAACTTTTCTGAGCAAAAATGAGGAAACAACGCGGCAAGACCTAACCATGGAGATTACCGTATCGACTGTATTACTGTATGTACTGCCTGAAGGGGGACTTCAACTAGCGCTACAAACGGAAAGGCAACGTTTCAAACAAAGCATTGATGCTAATTTTAGTGTTGCCATGCATTTTGGGGAACAAATTCCTTCATTATGATAGCACAAAAATAAATAACAATAGATTCTGAAGTTGATGTGTAAAGATTTTAGCAATTTTTTGATTTTGCTCATATTTGGGAAATAGCACGTCAGAAAAATAAGCTTGTTTTGCCATAAATGTATTTATTGTAAGCTTTACAATGATCTATACTCTTTCCAACTCCAAAAACTGAGAAAAGTAATAGCGTTTCCACCACCTTAAGCCAAAAATGTGGGGGAATTAGAAAAAGTAGGAGGAACATCCCCTAAAGCGAGTTAGACGAAACCTAAAGCGCGAATTACAGTAAGCTATCCCCAAAAATCCTATTTTTCTATTCATATTATGAAAATAATGAGGTACTCAAAAATTAGTTTGTATCAAATGGAACGATATTAGATTAAAAAAACGTCCCAATGTATTTGAAAAATCTTAGTAGCTGGAAACGTTTTAAAATTTTTGACTAAAAAACATAAAAGTCTGACTCTTTCTGAGCTTCTCACTTCATCCAACCATGCTAAAATACATAAACAAAGGCTTCCATTAGGTTTATTTCACCACTTTATTAATAAGGAAGCACTTTAACTAACCCTAATTTACTGAGAGTTTGTTATTGAGTTTTCCATATGAACATAAGCTCATAAAGAACAAAGGAGAAGGCGTTTCACCTTTCTCAACTGGAGGCTCTGACTTAATCTCCAAAACAAGTGACTGTAATTCTGGCATTCTCTAGATTCTGTCGCAGACAATTCATACTACAGTACTTCTGATATCATCTTCTAATCAAAACAAATTTATAAAAATAATTTGAAATGTTAATAACGAAGAAGCCAAAAGACTGAAAAGGATAGTCGTAATGTACAGTACGTCGTCGTACCTAATATTCAATCTCTGTGGCAACTAAACTGCCTTTACGACAAAATATAGGATTATTATCAATATCTCATATATGTAAATAAAGATTTCAGGTCTTTGAGTAAGCTTTACACAATGTCAGGAAACGACCATACATGCTCATGTGCTGGCACAGTCGCTGGGAATAATTCACTCGGATGAGTCGCACAACCCCATGTTATTTTTTTTTTTAAAGAATAAAATAACTTTACATAAACACACTATCCTTGTCTCGTTGATCCGGGGTGCAAAACAAAAATATGTAGTCTTGTTAAACTCAAATGGTCTACAATAAATTGTAAGGATACATAAACTTTATGTTGAGTGTGAGACTAGAAAAAGTTCTCAACATAGACATAATACATATTTTGCTCAAATTAGAGTTCAATAATATTGAGCGTATTTAACAAATAATACTCTAATAAATCAAAATTGCATAATTACAAATTATAAACATCAATGCATCAGTCACAGATTAATTTTAACTACTGTTCCTATTAAACAAAAACCGTGATTTCAATTACACATGTAAAAAGTACCTCAACTTATCTACAAATTGCAGTAGCCATCATGTCTATTTTCTACAACTTTCAAATGCGGCTTTATCTTCTTTCTTCGCTGCTGTTGCTGTTTCTAAGCTGCTGTATGCAGCGAAAGTTTCTCGTTACAAAACCGGCAGTTGCTACCGTAAGATGGTGTCTTTATTGGCTGAAGCCAGGGAGTCACGTCGAGGGGTAGCTATTGGCTGGAGGCTTGGAGTTGAGAAAAGGTTTTTTGGGTAATTAAAGGCAATACCTGAACCCAGGCACTTTGAGTTATGGTTTCAGAAATTTTCTAAGTTTTTTATGTTCACTGCAAAAGTCTAAAAAATGTCGAAAACAGAATAAGTAAAACCAAACATAACGAGAAAAGGGGCAAAACAAGCTTGAAAGATAACGGGCCCAACTTGAAAACCCTCAGAAAATTGAAAGAACCCAAAAACTGAGCCGAAAACAAACTCTCCCAAAAGACTATCGACATAATAGGAGAACGGGGTTTAAACCATTACCTACAAAAGTCCCTGCAAGTTGCTAAATGGCTAGCATAGGTCTCATATATCTACGAAGTCGGCTTGGTGGTGTACCTTCTGGTGTGATTGATATGAACTTAAACGAACGATTTCGACGTAGACTTTGGACTTCGCTAAGATCTAGGACTAGGCAGCGATCTACAAGTTAAAAATAAGCACGAATTCCAGTTAGAGGCCAGAGGTTCACACCCTAAGCCGTTAAATTAGACCGCAAAATAAACTTTTGTGTGCAAGTCAGTGTAAGGGTGAAAATCCAGCACTTGGTATAGTTTCTGAAGTTCAAAGTCAGTGTGAGGGTGCGATCTGAGCACGTGGCAAGCTTCGCAGGTTTAACAGTAGATTTCCACTGCGCCGGCTCCTCACCTTCCACCGTTTACTGGCACACTCTCAGTTCTGCCTTGCCACAATTGGTAGCCGATCGTGGTTGCCGAGACAAGTCTCGCTTATGAAGAGTGCCGACCCTAAACGAACTCACCAAGCCACTGCCACCCCTTTTTGCTGGGTGAGCCGTGCATGAATCAGAGGCCACAACAGTTTGCCGCAAACTTCCAGCTTGAACGTATCCGATTGATGACTTATCAGCATCAACAACTCTGCCGCTGCAGACCGGCTCAGCTACCTACAGTAACTCCAGCCGGTCCCAGTCATCGTCGAAATTCCCAGGCCAAATTTCAGCAATTTGCCCAGTCTGTCAACATTCTCTGAAGATCTTTGGGGAGCCACCAGGAAGTCCGCGGCCGTTCAGAAGTCCGGGACATCAGCCAAAGCCAACACAACCTCGGAGAGAACAGGTGTTGGGACGTCATAGTCAGTGATCACGTGGAAATCCAGATCTACCCACCAAAATTCAATTTGGATACCAACTTTTGAAGGTATCTGGAAGCCATTTAGTTCATTTTATTGTTGTTGTAGTTTACTGTGAAGCTAGAGTTTGAAGAGTACAGAAAGTGTGTTTCTAATGGTTGTGATTTTGAGTAGAAACTGATCAAACGTGGTTGATAACGTAAGAGTGAGTATCTCAAAGACCGTACAAGTGTATATATAATTTCGAGACGGACACGTGGTTCACCGACCAACGCTCCCGATCGAAGAAGTGACCGAAAGATCGCAAAAGAAAATTTTATTGAATTCCAGAAGAGTTAAACTTTTGGAATTTCTAGAAATTTTGAGAGAGTTTATAGATCCGTTTGTAAACCGTAAAATTTCATTGTGCGCGTTACGCTGTATGGCTGACAGAAGAGACAAGTTTGAAACGACACAATAACTCTCAGCCTTTTTCCGCAAAATCCAGAACTCGACCGCCTGGAGCGGCGACAAAAAGCGATAAAAACTACAAGCAAAAATGGCAAGAGATGCCACGAAAGATGAGTTAGCCACGTGCACTCGAAAAATTTCAGAATTGCCGGATGTCACTGAATTTCAAGATTTTTCAAATTTGAAAGATGACTTTTTGGCTTTTAAGCAAAGTTTTTTTCAACACTTTTAATGCGGCCACAAGAAGTCAAAAACCGGTCTTGGTGGGCCCGACCAGAGACTGTTTCACTACCGAAGAATACGTTGAGACCTTTTTCTGGAAAATCTGACGAACAGTCCATAGATGACTGGTTCGTGGTGTTCAAATTAGTGGCTATCGCCCAGAATTGGGACGATGCCAAACAATTACAAGTACTTCCTGCATATTTGAGAGATTTTGCGCCTGATGTTTACAGAAATTTTGAACAATCACAAAAAGATACTGTGGAGCATTTGGAAGCTGCTCTCACAGAACAACTTAAACCTGCCAAGTATGAAAGACTTGCGAGCATGCAGCTTCAGAGCCGGACTCAAAAAACCTCTGAGAAAGCTGTTAAAGATTTTTCTTATGCTATTCAAAGATGAGATTCAAAAGGCTTATCCGAAATGAATTCTGATGCAGCAATGAATTTATCTTTTAACAGCCTGATAAATGAGTTAAATCATATAAAAAACTCAGTTAATTTTACAAAATCCTATCGATTTTCGGGATGCCATTAAAAAGGCTCGTCAAATCGAAGCTCTAGAAGGTTTAACAAGGTGGCATCCAAAACAGTTGCTGCGTACTGATTTCAGCAAACGAAGCAGCAAACTACAATTCCAATTGACAACATACTCACAGAAATGAGTAAGTGGTGAAACTTCAATGAAGTTGCAGCACTCGCAGCAATTACTCAGGCTAAAAAGTTTGAGCATTCAATATATCAATGAAAATTTATCAAACCCGCAACAAAATGGATCAATTTTCTAGTGATGCAAAAATTCCATGTCTGAAACAGGCTCAAGACATGCATTTAAAATCTCATATTGCAGACCAGAAGGCAGCCGAATCTAAATAATCAGTCTCAACTAATCGAGGAGGTTGGACAGCAGATGGTGTCGTCTACGCGATTGCCTCATTTACAACAGGTCACTATGCTAGAGCGTGCTTTCAGAAGCACGAAGTTTCACCATCGGCTGAAAATGAAGACAACTTTCTCACAAGAAACAGTCTGACAAACGGAGTTAGATGGAGCTTGCGCAAGTTTCAAGATATTTCGCTTGCATTACAAGAAGCAGAAAGTAATGCCACAAACATTACTTGAGATTGGAGCTACAACTACTTGCTGAAAGCTTTTAAAGATGGTCAGGAAATTATAATCAAAAATCAGAAAAATTTGGAGTCTGCTTTGGGAGAAATGCATAAAGCAAAAATAAAGCTATATTCGAGCAAAACCAGTTGTTACTTCAGAAAAGTTATGTTACAAATCGCATCAGAAATGAAGTAATTGGTTCAGTTAAAGTATCGTTTCTCGCGAGTGAAACTAGTATACCAAAAATGCGGAACGTAACGCCAGCTCTACCAAAATTTAAGGAAAATTCAGCTTCTACTGTGAGCGCTAAGAGCACACAAATATGGGAAAATATTTCGTGCTTTCGTCATAATACTAAACCATGCATAAGTTTAATAAATAAAGTTCGTAGCCTATTTTTTCTATTTCTGCTAAGCCTTAGCATACTTTTTTATACTGATGGCCGGACCGAAGTTCAGCAGAGAAATTTGCGCTATTAGTAGGTTGGTATTTCATCGGAGTGATACGAAGTTACGTGCAAAACTACAACGTTCAAATAAAATTTCACCGAATCATAGAAGTAGTTATTTTCGTAGTGGCAATATTATATTTATGCGTACCCTAATTTACTATCGCGTAGCGGCCCTGGCGGTGCAAAGGGCGAACTTGCAATTACAGACTTCTCACGAATTAATGGGCAACTCCAAATGAAAAACTGTGTTGAAACTGACGTTGTCGTTTTAGTATAATTTTTAAGCTGAATCTGATGTTTTATACAGAGTTGCTGTACTGTTACAAAAGCTGAAGCTCTAATTTGTCGTTCGAAAAGAAACACGAATCTGTAGGTTCCGCGGAACCTAGAAACTTTAAATTTTGGTTTTCGCAAGAAAGGTTTGCAGTAAATCTCATTGGAAAGTCCCCCAAAAAAAGCTGAGTCCTTATAGTATGCTCAGTTATTTGGACTCTCGCGTAGCAGTGACAGGGCAAATCTGAACTTTTACTTAAAGTTGTGAAAAACAATTTCGTTAAGTTTGAAACAATGGTAATTTGCATTTGCGTTTGCACACCTGGTTCCCCGACCAAGACTGTACTGGAAGTTACTGAAAGTATATATTGATTTTTAGAAATAACGTAAGCAGTTTCTGTATCTGTAATAGGAAACGTGTGATGTGCCTTGAAATGCTGTGCTTAATATTTAATTGAAATGTTAATAAATTTTATATTTTCTTATGAATAAAATAGACGGTTACGGAATTTTTAATGCCAAAACTATAAAGCTTGCTAGATGTGCAGAAAAGTCCTTTCGTCCGGAAGAAAATCTTGAAAAGAATAGCTTTTAAAAATCGTACTGAATTTGTGGTTTGTGATATATCAGCGTTATGGAAATAAATTTTTTATGGTGAACAGTTTTGCTTGTAGCGATATCAATTGAATTGTGTGCCGTGCTTTGTTTGTTATAATATAATTGAAAGTGACAGAATCAATAGAAAGCTGCGTATGTATTTATTGTATTGACTGTGTATGTAATGTTTGGGGGTGGAAACTCATACTGGCATTTGAAAAACGAAAGAAATATGCAGTATTCAAAACGTGAAAAACATTGCTTCATATCCAAGGCAGAAAAAAAAACTTTAAAGCTGAACTTAAATGAAAAAATAAATAGTAAAAACTTGGGAGATTCTACAATTTCAGTAAGGCTAGATCATAGCTTAGATGATTTTCTTAAAAGGTAGACAAACACTACCGTTATGAACGAGAGGTAAAACATCGTTTTGAAATACGAGAATCGTAGAAAGCTACTGGCCGAAATGAAATTGCTAACACGGAACCAACATAAGGCATTTTAACACTAGATTAGAAATTTGCCTTCGTAGATATACGTATTATATGCTAGTAACAGCATTGCAACAGAATTCTCGTGAATTCATCATTTGGCACTTAAAGTTGCACACTCGTCCATGTTCGTCGGGGTAGGCTCGTGAAAATGAGTGACGTTTAGTCAACATATTGCAAAAATTGGGTATGGTTAACAAATAATCAATTAAAATTGTAATTACCAGTTAAAGGAAAGGAAAACTTTTCAAGTGGCAGTTGTAAGGCGGTTGTTGTCTTATACGTCTGATGTCGACAAAATTTAATGCGTTTTTCTTAGCTAATCAGTGAGGGTAAAAAGAAAAGCTTATATAAGTTACGTGCGTTATAAACTCACACTCTCACTAAGTACTAAGGGCCTATATGCATACGTATATAGCAGAGACAAAGTATCTACGAGGGCCCATACTAAGACAATAGTATGCAATGCATATTATGTATATACATCCTGTGCATATGTATGCACACGAATCAGAGAAAAGCTTAACACGTTGAAGTTCGAGCAAGCGATTAATTAATTCTGGGAATTTAGTTAGGCATGTTAATGGATTGTGTGCAGTATATATACACATAGCATGTATTGTTTTTTATTGCTAATGTGGATGGTCCCGTAAATTGCTATTTCGAAACAGGAGTTTCGTCTTACACGGGGAAAGTGATGTGACAAGGCAACAAATAATACTCTAATAAATCAAAGTTACAGAATTACAAATTATATACATCAAATTATCAATTCAGATTAATTTTAACTACTGTTATATTAAACTTAAACCGTAGTTAATTCTTAGCTAAAAAGTACCTCAACTTATCTACAAATTACGTATACATCATGTCTATTTTCTACTGCTGCCTAATGCAGCTTTATGTGCTTTCTTTGCTGCTGTTGCTGTTTCTAAGCTGCTGTATGCAGCGAAAGTTTCTGTTACTAAACCGGCAGTTGCTACCGTAAGATGGTGTCTTTATTGGCTGGCTTGGGAGTCACGTCAGGGGTAGCTATTGGCTGGAAACTTGGGTTTGAGAAAGGGTTTTTGGGTAATTCTAGGAATTACCATAAGACTGACACTTTGAGTTATAGTTTCAAGAATTTTCTAAGTTTTTATATTTCCTGCAAAAAAGTCTAAAAATGTCGAAAACAAAATTAGTAAAGCCAAAACATGAAAGGGGCCGACTCAGCTTGAAAGATAACGGGCCCAACTTGAAAACTAACAGAAGTGAAAGAACCCAAAAACTGAGCCGAAAACAGGCTCCCAAAAGACTATCGACGCAAGCGGAGGGCGGGGTTTAGCTGGCTATAAAAGTCCCTGCAAGTTGCTAAATTGTTGCTTGGTGTCATATATCTGCAGTGGCTTGGTGGTGTGCATACAATTGTGATTGCTTCGACATTAAACGAACGATTCGACGTAGACTTAGGACTTCGCTAGATCTAGACTAGGCAGCGATCCACAGATTAGAAATAGCTTTAATTCTAGTTAGAGGCCGCGGGTTCACACCTAAGCCGTTAACTTAGACCGAAAGTTAAACTTTTGTGTGCAAGTCAGTGTGAGGGTGAAATCCCAGCACTTGACATAGTTTCTGAGGTTCAAAGTCAGTGTGAGGGTGCGATCCCAGCACTTGACAGCTTCGCGAGTTTAACAGTAAATTTTCACTGCGCCGGCTCTCGCTCTGCTACCAGTTACCTGGCACACTCTCAGTTCTGCCTTGCCACAATATTGTACAAGTAACAAAAATGCTCCGCACAAAAGAGGATAATATGTGTGTGTTGGCTGTATCGTATTATGTAGGGGCGCGATAGCGCCCCTACATAATATGGGTATAAAGGCGTCTGCGCGGCCCCCTGGAGACAGTGTTGGCCTGGTGCCAGCTAATTAGAGGTCCGGCGGTGGTAAAAAGGTTACCATCGTAAACAACTCGAGTAGTACTACAAGTACCACCATACTTTTGGTTCGAATTCGAAACTTCGAATTTTTGCACTAGGCGATAGTTACCGTGCGTTTGTTTTTTTCTCGGTGAATAACGCTTATTGGAAATGCATTTTACGGCTAAGTGTTGGAACGATGTGGGCATTTTGGCACCATACTACTATTATATGTTGGTAGACAGGATCCCCCCATGCTACCTTTTTTTGGTCATTTTGGCACCTGGCCAATTTTGGCTCTGTGCAAAGGTCCCAAAGTCGGACTTTCGCTATTTTACGCAAATTTTGGTCACACTTTTCTAGAACTGGGTAGAAGCTGGAGAGGTCTAGTATCTTTTGTTGAAAATTGCCAGTAGGGGTGCATAAAGTAACGAGGGGGATTTTTTAATTTTGCTCCCTAGCTTTCAGGAGATGGGCCCAAACTTTGCATTTTTTTGGCCTGTTTGGGCGAAAAGTTTCTAAGTCCCACTTTTACTAGAAATGGCCTAAAAGTCACTAGAAATGGCGTTTTTCGGCCTTGGGGTGGTGCCCATATATAGTAAATCAGGGTCGCTGAAAACGATGAGCATACTGCCGATACCGCCCGAAGTGACCACTGGTCAGCATGTCTCCCGTGGTTCCTCGCCCAGGGTCAAAGTTGGGAAAACTCCCTCTAAACCGCGTTTTTCGGCGTTTTGGTCGGGGGCATATATAGTAAATCGACTACGCTCGTTCCAATGGGCATATCGTCGAAACCGACGGAAGTGACCACTGGTCACTACAGCCTATGGGGCCTATTGACCACTGGTCAAACGGCCCGAAACAGCGTTTTTCTGCGTTTTGGTCGGGGGCATACATAGTATATCGACTACGTTCGTTTCAATGGGCATATCGCCGAAACCGACGGAAGTGACCACTGGTCACTACAGCGTATGTGGTCTATTGACCACTGGTCAAACGGCCCGAAACAGCGTTTTTCAGCGTTTTGGTAGGGGGCATATATAGCAAATCGACTACGCTCGTTTCAATGGGCATATTGCCGAAATTGAGGGAAGTGACCTGTGGTCACTACGGTCTATGTGGTCTATTGACCAGTGGTCAAACCCCTTAAAACAGCGTTTTGCGGCATTTTGGTTTGGGGCATATATAGTAAATCCACTACGCTCGTTTCAATGGGCATATTGCCGAAATTGAGGGAAGTGACCTGTGGTCACTACGGTCTATGGGGTCTATTGACCAGTGGTCAAACCCCTTAAAACAGCGTTTTGCGGCGTTTTGGTTGGGGGCATATATAGTAAATCCACTATGCTCGCTTCAATGGGCATATTGCCGAAATTGAGGGAAGTGACTTGTGGTCACTACGGTCTATGGGGCCTATTGACCAGTGGTCAAACCCCTGAAAACAGCGTTTTCGGCGTTTTTTGGGGGCATATATTGTAAATCGACTACGCTCGTTTAGCATGGCACTGTTCAAGCTCCTTGTAGCCATTACCGCATTGCTGGAAAGGGATCCTTTAAAATGACAGAAGGACAAGAAATAAAAATGCTCCTCTGGAGCATGAAAAAGTAATATGGGTGATGGTGAGGTTGCAAAATCAAGATAGGACTAGTCTTTAAAATGCTTAATATGGGGCTAGGTTAAAAAATAGAAGAGGACTAGGTTGTGAGCGAATTAATATGGGCACAGCTTCGCCGAACAACCCATATTCGCGGGATTTCACGTTTCGTCTTAGCTTAGAGCTATCAATATCAGTCAATAAGAAATTTAAGTAGTTGAATACTCATCGAATATAGCTGTTTGCATGTGCTGTTTGACTAGCTGCTAGGAATATATACGTAAATTATCATCATTTTGTTGTGTTGAACTACCGCAGGCTCTACTACAAGGAGAGGTCTAAGGATATGATGCTAAAGCTATTGGTCCAAGTGAGGAGGAAATATGCAACTCACCCTTGCCGCCTTGGCGAAGCTTCCACCTGCCGATCTGCTGATTTGGACAGATGGTGCTGTGAAAGATGCCAATCAGGCCGGAGGTTCAGGTGCTGTAGTGTATGACGGGAGTCGAGGTACGCTAATGCACCGGATTACTGTTCCTGCTGGCCCCCTGTGCTCCAGCTTCAGAGCGGAACAAATTGCTTTCAGGGAGGCTCTCAGCTGGGCGAAAGATCATTTTGCTGCTGATGTGGCTGGTGCTGCTGCTGCAGCAACCGAGGACGGAAGCCTTTTCAGAGAGGCCAGGGTATGTACTGATTCGTTGTCTCTCGCCGGCAATCTCAAAGCTGGCTGCCAATCCGCGAGTACCCCGACGGCCATCAGTATATGGAAGCTACTGGCAGACTTGGAGAAGATCGGGGTCCATGTCACGGTTCAGTGGACTCCCAGTCACATCGATGTTGCTGGCAACGAAGCAGCTGACACTGCTGCTAAATTGGGAACTGAAATGGAGCAGGAAAACGTGGAGTTGGACTACACCACCGCCAAAGCCGCCGTTAAAAGATATATCCGTGAAGAATGCATGCGGCTTTGGAAAACCGATGATACAAATGGAACATTCGACGGGAATAAACCTGTTTCGCTGGAACTGGAGCAAGGTCTCAGCAGGAAGGAGCGGATGACTCTCTCACAGCTGAGATGTAACGGTCACTCCCTCCTGCTGGCCAAGCAGAGGTACAGGATGGGTATCTCTCCGTCCCCCGCCTGCCCTGACTGCTCAGCTCCGGAAGAAGACCTACCTCACCTATTACTCCACTGCCCCGCTCACAGGGGCGCTAGACGACTGCACTTCGGGTCCCGGCCCAGGCTTGACATCCTTTCGAGGGGTCCCCCCAGGGTCCTTGCCTATCTCCGGGATGTGGGCCGACTCTAGTTGGTCCAACCGCATTGAGCCTGCTCACGACGGTCCAGGAAGATGAAGAAGATGAAGAAGAAAGGAGGAAATAGAAGATCGTGGGAGAGTCCTAAATTATTCTTGAATATAAATTTTCCGTATAAATGGATTCGTAAAATGCGCTGGCTAGTATGAAGCACTTATCGAAGAAAACGTTTGCTAAAATAAAAGTTCGAATAAAGCTCGAGCACATACCGTAGCTGTAGGTTATTTATGAACTATAAACCAAATGTACATATCGTGGATATGCATAATAATTTACATTTACAGACCGCGAATATGGGTTGTTCGGCGAAGCTGTGCCCATATTAATTCGCTCACAACCTAGTCCTCTTCTATTTTTTAACCTAGCCCCATATTAAGCATTTTAAAGACTAGTCCTATCTTGATTTTGCAACCTCACCATCACCCATATTACTTTTTCATGCTCCAGAGGAGCATTTTTATTTCTTGTATATATATCCTTTAAATATCCTTTAAGTATATCATAAATATAAATAGGTATATATATCCTTTAAATTCCGGTTGAAGAAGTAAAGACAAAAGTTTCATGGGCACGTGACGTTATTTGGCACAGCAAATATTGGTGGATGGTTCCATCGCCCATCCACCCAAAATCGCCTAAGTCCCCACCCCACCCCACCACAGCACTCTACAGCCACTTTGAGCATGCAGTTCTATGACAAAAGTTGCTCAGCTCGCTTAGGGCTTTCATTTGGTACCAAATTTGACCACTTTTGAAAAATTTCATTTTTGACCGAAAATCGCCTAAGTCCCCACCCCACCCAACCACAGAATTCTACAGCCACTTTGAGCATGCAGTTCTATGACAAAAGTTGCTCAGCTCGCTTAGGGCTTTCATTTGGTACCAAATTTGACCACTTTTGAAAACTTTCATTTTTGACCGAAAATCGCCTAAGTCCCCACCCCACCCCACCACAGCACTCTACAGCCACTTTGAGCAAGCAGTTCTACGACAAAAGTTGCTCAGCTCGCTTAGGGCTTTCATTTGGTACCAAATTTGACCACTTTTGAAAACTTTCATTTTTGACCGAAAATCGCCAAGTCCCCACCCCACCCCACCACAGCACTCTACAGCCACTTTGAGCATGCAGTTCTATGACAAAAGTTGCTCAGCTCGCTTAGGGCTTTCATTTGGTACCAAATTTGACCACTTTTGAAAACTTTCATTTTTGACCGAAAATCGCCTAAGTCCCCACCCCACCCCACCACAGCACTCTACAGCCACTTTGAGCATGCGGTTCTATGACAAAAGTTGCTCAGTTCGCTTAGGGCTTTCATTTGGTACCAAATTTGACCACTTTTGAAAAATTTTATTTTCGACCACTTGACCCCCCACCCGACTGACCCTTCAAACGGCAAAGTGGAACCAGCCCAGCAAAATAGGTACGTCGGACGGCAAGACGGATACCGGGAATGAGCTGGGCACACCAGAAAACCCCTGTAGACAAAGTTTTGAGAGGCCAGGTAGAGCCTACTATGGACCTCCCGACTAGGTTTTTTTTGGTCAAAAATAGCGTCGTTTGCAGAAATGAGCAATAGTTTTGACGACGCCAAAATAAAAATGACGACAGAATGATCAAGCCAAAATGTGGAAGTAGCACTCAAATTTAACAGGAATGCAAAGTTTCTATTACGTTTTAACAGTGATTTTTCAAAAAATTTTCTCAAATGCCCCCCCAAACCCCCGCTCTATATATATTGTCTTAGTGATGTTAAGCTTCGACGATGCTTGAACAGTCAATCAGTATATCTATTATATATATACAAAGCCACAGGCTACGAGTCTTTATGCTACATACTTCAATTGCATTTTTTGATGCAAGTTTCTCATATCAATTTCGCTGAATATTTTCTTTAAAAACGTTCTCTTCGGATTATCTCAGCTAGAATGGAATGAGAGCTTATATATACGTATATATGTACCAGGATAGGATGTTTAAGAACGTTTATTGCATAAATGTTACTACTAGGGATGGATCTGGAGGGCAGCTCTGTCGTTGCGATTTGAAGGTAAGTAAAAGCAAACAGGAAAAACAGAAAAAAGTAGTGTCAACAAAATTTCGTGAGTGCGTATATATATACGTATATTTCCAACGTTTTTACCAGATTTTTGGATAGAAAAAGCTTAAAATGTCGTGCGAGTTAGGAAAAAATTCTTATTTTTCCTTTCAAAAAGGGCAAACTTTTAAAAATTTTCTTCTTTCTGCAAAATGAAAAGAATTAAAGATTTAAAGGACGATTTCATCTAAAAAGCAAAAAATTTCTTCAACTTCTGGGAGGCTCCGCCCCCCAGACCCACCACATTGTGTCGGGTTGTTCTTGTCATTGTTAATGCTCAAAGACATGCACATGATACATACATAAGCACCAGATATTTGTATTATATGAGTACGTAAGTTAGAATATATATATATATATATATATATATATATATATATATTCGCGGGACAATGCGAAATAAGAAGCAACACACGCCAACAAGGTAAAAATTCAACCAAAATTACGAATATATATATATATAGCCTAAAATCAAAACAAAACTGCATTTCTGCAAAACTTTATTTTTGACGTTGGACAAATAAAAATGACGCTCAGAAAATAAAAATGACGAAAATTTGATGAAATTCGATTTTGAAAAAAAACGCTGCCTCCAGAAGCGGTTTCCGACATGACCCTCCAGACGGCAAAGTGGAACCAGCACAGCAAGATGGATGAGTCCTACGGCAAAAAGGACACCGGGAATGAGCTGGGCGCACCAGAAAACCCCTATAGACAAAGTTTTGAGAGGCCAGGTAAAGCCTACTATGGACCTCCAGGAAGCGGTTTCCGACTTGACCCTCCCGACGGCAAAGTGGAACCAGCCCAGCAAGATGGTTGGGTCTGACGGGAAAACTGACTGCGGGAATCGATTCTCCGTGCCAGAAAACCATTGTATGGAAGATTTGAGCGTTCAAAGTTAAATAGATAGCGAGAAATTTCGATTTTTCATTTTTCGAATTTTCGCCATCTTTGACGGGCCACTGTGGTCGCTAGGGAAGTGATAGAGAAACACAACCTGGACCGTTAGTTAGTTCAATATATGTAATTTCTGAGTATAAAAAGAAATCAGCTCCAGCTCGTAACGTTCGACCTGAGCGACGACCACAAAAATGGTCACTTTTCGCTATGAGCCGACTTTGCGGCGCCACTGCGGCGCTGTGGCGCAGCTGCCGCGCAAAAAAAGTTGTGATTCTTAAATTCTTTAGAGGGTACTACTAGACCCCATAGCCCTTTAGGTTGGCCCACCGCTGCAGATCACGTGAAAGCGGCGAACATTATGTACAATACAACCATCAAATAGGAGAAACCGGAAAAAAAACATCGCCGCCATAAACCGGTCCGGGGCGCAACTTTTTAACGGTAAGTGATACGGGGCTGAAACTTCACAGACATACTAAACTCGATGTGCTCTACAATTTGCGCATGAAATCTGCGCAGGATTTTGCGCAGCTTCTGCGCAGCTTATTCTACACTGTCTCCAGCCACTTTTCACACATATTATAGGGGTCGCTGCCGCGACCCCTATGATAAATGGTACGTCAATTTAGGTATACCCGACGCTACCCGTAAGAAGTGTGAACGTCAATTTACGGGTACATATTATCTGGGAAAATGACCGAAATCCGTGACTATCGATGTTTGACCAGAGTGACCCCCTTAACTGGGTTGACCCTGGAACCTGAAAATGTGTCTTGTTTTTGGACAAATATGGGGGTATATTATACCTAAAAATGAGCGAAATCCGTGACTATAAAATTTGGTACAAGGCAACCCCCTCTTAAACCGGGGTTCAGCGTAACCCAACCACAAAAACGTTTGTTTAGACTGTGTTAACCCAACCCTGAAATTTTGGGGTTAATCCCAAGATTGGGCCTAACCCGGGGTAAGCTAAACCCGAATTTGATAAAAGCGGCCCCTGAAGGGTGTCGAACTCGGACCAATGCGAATCCCATGTCCAGAGTTGCTACACGATCCCGATCCCGTACCTGCCACCACACTGACTGCTTCATTCCAGCTATCGCCAGAAATTGGAACTTAAGGGGAGGGTGGCGAGGTACCAAATTTCATAGTCACCGATTTCGCTCATTTTTGGGTATAATATATCCCCATATGTGCCCAAAAACAAGACAAATTTTTGGAGTCCAGGGTCAATCCAGTCTAGAGATATTGCATTTCAAATCTCTACCATTTAGTATTTACGTTAGTATGCCTCGCTGAGGGCTTCGAAATCGCGTACACGTGGGATGACAAGAGAATGCGGCATGACAAATACATAAATTTAAAGCCTTTACCTGTAGGTGTTTACAGGGGCGCCCCCAGGATTTTGAAAAGGGGGGAGGGTCGAACCGAAAAAATTTTTTGCTTTCGCCTGACACGTTTACTCGTGGGGGGAGGGGGTGGCGGCGGCAAAATTTTCAACAGAGTTCATTTTGGGTGCCGTAAAAATGACAAGATTTAAGACTAGTCGCCAGGCGGGGGGTCTGGGTGGCGGAGCCTCCCAGAAGTTGAGAAAATTTTTGAAATTTTGAAAAAAGCCGTAATGAAAATCTTTAAAAAGATTTCAATAAAAGTTGAGAAATTCTTTGACATAACGGCAAAATTTGTATTGGAAAGCTTGAAAAGATTTGAATAAAAAGCTCTGCCAGGCGCATTGTTGAAATTTTAATTTGTTAATATCGAGATACAATAGTGCCGCAGTCGCGGATATTCAGTACAATGGAAACAGAAAAATAGAAAAGCGAAGCAGGCGCGAAAAATTGAGGTAAAAAAGCGCCGGATACGCCAAAACGTTGTAACAGTTATTAAACATTAGCGCCGCAGGCGAGAAAAATTTTTAAATTCAGTTAGAAAGGCGCCGCAGGCCCGAAAAATTTCGAAAATTCAGTTAGAAAGGCGCCGCAGGGGAGAAAAATTTTAAAAATCGAGATAGAAAAGCGCCGCAGGCCTGAAAAATTATAAAAATCGAGATAGAAAAGCGTCGAAGGCGAGAAAAACTTTAAAAACCGAGATAGAAAAGCGCCGCAGGCGCGAAAAATTTTTAATTGTATGCACTAAAAATAGTTCAATTTTTGCTTTCTCCCCAAAAATTCCTGGGGGGGGGGTCGGAACCCCCAAAGCCCCCCCTGGGTGTGCCCATGGGTGTTTATCACCGCATAAATTACAGTGGCAAGCTAAGCAACCAGCGAGACACGATGTTTGGACGATTTGGTAAAGCTTATTCCGACTGTCACTTGATTCAAACTTTAACTCGCTCTAACTTTCTCATACTGCTTTGTAGAGACTTGGTGCAAGAAGATAAAATGTTCAGGACATCGAGAGCTTCAATTTGATATAAAATATGGCTATATTTGAAAAAGTTGAAAATTTGACATTTTTTGCCCTCAGGTGTCCGCCAAGCTATCATAGTATGTCACCAGAGGAAAGCACATGCTATTTGCATGAAACCTTATATACATACACGTAGGTTTTATGCCAGCCTATTAGCATGCCAAATTTTATTGAGATACCTTAAGATTTGACTGACTTAAGAAGCAGCAAACATGAAATTTTCGAAAAATGACGATTTTTGAGGAAAAACGGAATTTCTGCTACCAAAACTGTGAGCTACTGAAAAGGCCTGACAGGGATTGATTATATGCAAAATAAAGCTCCAACAATATACTGTGCTAATATCTAAACGCGAAGTTTCTACACCGAAGGGTTAGTTCAGGACAGGACAAAACGTCCACTGACCTGCAAATTTGTAGAGCGATTTTGAGCAAAAATCGACGTCTCCGGACTTTGAAAATTCGTATAAAATTAACGACCCTACGGAAAATAACCTCGTATAGATATTAGCACTTTACCTAGTCCAAATTAGGTTTACAGCGAGTGGTAGCCGATTTGCTCTTACACAGCGCTCAAACTTTTAGTAGCAGAAAAATTTTCCTAACTTTTTCATTTTCCTATGTTTAACACATGTCGGGGCCACCTTTGGAGGGCTATTGTGAATGATAGGAAAAGTTTTGCAACAAACGCACTTGTCTTGTTGTTTTGCGAGCCCATGAGGACTACAAAATATGTGAAAATGAAAAAAACTCGGAGATGGTAGAAAAAATCGCGACCCCCCCCCTTAATACCATTGAATGTAGCAACAGAACAGGACCCTACGAGATGCCACTCTGCTGGTTTTTGCAATGTGAAATCACTGGTTGATCGCCGCTCGGTGACTGATCAAAAGAAGTAAAATCAAAAAACCAAAAACGACATGCATAGGACGTACAAATGCTTAAGCAACTGTAGACGGAACGACCAATGTAGAATGGAAGAGGTAAGCGGGAGTCTGGGGAGGCAACCCCCCTTCAGAAGCCAGAGCCCTAACTACTTACGGTAAACAGTCTCAGGAGACTAATGTAAAGCTCTCTTAAAATTCCGACTGCCGAATTGTTCGGCTGTGTCTTTTTTCATTGAGTATGTTTAAACTAGACAGCGTAAATACACAATATTTCAGTGAGTCGCACCAAAAGTTGGCTATCACTACAATTTAAAAGCTGCATACCGTTATGGTCCTGCAATGAAAGGTCCACAGACTGAACAGCTGATTCTGCTAAAAATAAATAAAATAAAATTTGGCGAGTACACTGTGTTCGATATTGCGGTGTTATAATTCCGAAATAGCCAAAGCTCACAGTAATATCTTATGAAACAGGTTATAAAATTTCGTGACTGAGAAACGAAAAAGACGATTCTATTCCAACGTTAGTAAACTTTTTGGCAATGCTACTTATAACACCGGCGCTGTGTCAAAGGACAAAGTTTCTTACGGTGTTCATGATTGTATGATCTGTTGCAATTTCTGCCCAAAACAACACTGCTACTACTTTAGCATTACATTACGGAATGCCTACTTGTTCCACCCTCGGTAGATTTGCGAGCCAAAAGAATAGACAATGTTTCGCACTTAATTCTTGAAAATCTAAGTAGCTTTTCCAAATCAAAGCTACGATCTAAAATATAATTATAAATTGATAACTTCACGCAAAATGGCTATATTGTTATGTAAGGCGAGGTCATTGGATATCGCCCATACATGGTATTATATTTCATGAAACTATCAAGACCATCAAATGTTTTCTCTGCACAGCAAGTTAACGTACAGACAAAGGGATTAAATGATAAGATTAAACAAGATTGATTACATAAGACTGTAACTACCTTTGTGAAAATGATATCTTCGTTGACAGTGAGCCAAAGCTTCTGAGAGGTGCTGATTATCATTTTCAAGCAGTAAAACACGATTCTGTACCTCTTGGAGTTTGTTCAAGCTGTCTAAAATCCAAGAGTAATACTCCTGCATGGAGCATGCAATAATATAATACAACCCAATTAGACAAGAAGTTTGAAATGATGAACACAAAATTACAAGTTGTCGTGTCAAACAATCAGTGAAAATAGTAGTGACTACTGTAAGACTCCGAGAAAAAAATTGAAACATGAGTTTTGAACAGAATTCCGGCGACGCCGGAACATTAGTTTTTCCGAAAAAAAACCTTAATTCGACCTCTAAGCACCTGTCGCGTGGAAGAAGAGACAACACAAAAAAGGTAGGAATGTTAACTATTGGTGAGGATATCACGTCTCCCAAATTAAGAAAAGCCAAGTCACTATAAAGTATTTTAGTCTCAACACGATTAATTTATAGTGCACGGAAGACGGAAATCGCAAGCGCTTAATCTATGCGTAAGCCTAACATTTGCAAACATACAAAAAAGTGACTGTTAGGCATCAACGAGATGCTATATAACCAAGAAAAGGGTGCACTCGAACCTGAACATAGCCGCAGTTCTCGCTGCAAATCCCCACTTCTTTCGAATTCTTTTTTCAACGATGACTCAGTAAGGGTCAATCTGTCTAAAATGTGAAATTACGCACATACATACGCACGTACATACATATAAATAAAAGGAGTTCATTAAATTGAAACCAGTTTTAGTACGATAAGATTCTCAAACAAAGGAACCTACGCAAATTCAAAAATTTTAAATATTTGCGAATCATTTCCATGCATCCATACGTATTGTGCAATGAATTTGAACACATAAAGTATTTAAAATAATTTTTCTCGAAATCTACTACATAGTAAGTAATATACTAATTTGCAGCATTTTTGATGAGTCGCCGTCATCGTCCAGCGTGGATGGACGATGCCACCTTGCCTTACGTACATACCTTTTAATATGTTCATGGCAACTGTCTTAGAACGGCAGTTTTCATGTTGCCGTAAGAGACCTAAATACTTTTCCTTCAACGTTTCAAGCTCTTCCTGTGGTGTTGCCATTTATAACGCAAATATGTACGTATGATATAATTGCAAATGACGCAAGATGGCGATGAATCTAAAACTCAAATTAATTTCAGCAACCAGCAAGAAAACTTTGGCGGGAGGAGTGTAAAAAATTCGGAGGCTCCCACCCCCGAGCTGGGAAAGTTTTCTAAGTTGACAATAAGATCAATATTTAGTCAGAAGCAGCATAACACATTTGAAAAGGTGTATTTCCCGCAATAATGAACACTTTAAGCAGAAATTTGGAATTTTTGATGTTTCGTAATGTTCACCCTGAAAATACCCAAATTTTGGCCAATTCTGCACGCACTGGGCGAGCCCAGCTGGAAAGTTATACGTGTAATGGGATTTGGAGTGGGGGAGGCCCAAACTCTAGCATTTTTGGGCATATATAAGTGTGGATGGGCAAAAGATCTGGGGGGTGCGGGGGTTCGGCCCAAGAAGGGGGTCCTCAAAAATTGGCCGAAATCTTCTATATGTTCGATTTTTTCCAATTTTGGCTACTTTTGGGCCAAAAATCTGGGGGAAGCAAACTCTGAATGGGGATCGCAAAATTTGTCCATCTGGTGGGGAGGGGTTCTCCCCGTCCCCCTAACTCATCTATGTTTTGGCTGGGGTCCCCTTTCAGACACAGTAAAACCTCCCCAGACGTTTTTTATACAAAACATCGCACTTTCAGCCGGAGCGGATCCCGGGGGGGGGGCGGCCGCTCCCCCGTCGCGATTCGAATGTAGAAAAAATTAAGGAGAGAAAGAGGAAAACGGGCAAAAAAACAAAAAATTTCAACCGCATGTTTATTGCATTTGTGAAGAAAAAGCTTGAAATGCATCTGATTTTTCGGAGAAAATTACCATTTTTGCCTAAAAATGTCAAGAATTTTAAAAAACTTTGTTCAGTTCTTCAGTATAAAAAGAAGTAAAGACACGAAGACCGATTTTATTGCAAAAACAAAAAATTTCTTCGATTTCTAGGGGGCTCCGCCCCCCCCCAGACTTCCCGCTGGAAAAATTTTACCGCCCCCGTCACGAAATCCTGGATCCGCCAGTGCTTTGAGCCGTTTCTCATGACAAACACATTAAACCACGAAGTAATATTGGATTAGAGAGTTGCTTTTTTAATTAAAATTTGCACATTGGGGAGGGGTGGGCAACACAGAAAAATTAAATCTCGACATCATGGCTATATCAGAGCCCATGTTTAACGAACGTATGGCTGAAGTAAAAGGTGAAGTGACCCCTACAAAATAAAGGTAAACTTCAACTTACAGAAAGTTACCGGTACTTGTCTCCGGATTCTCCAGCTCGAAGCCAGGAATAACAACTCAAATGTTGACTACATCTGTGGAGGGGGGCCAGCCCTTCACCAGGCTTACGCCAAAACACAGTAGTCTCCTGCTACGTATCTTCCCACCGCACCCACTTACTGATCAGCTAAGGATAGACAGCTGGGTTGACTGGAGCACACGGCGAACCGATCTGTGCTTAGTCCCTTGCTCAAGGGGATTTGCGAAAGCCTTGTGGCAGCGGGGATTCGAACCTCGGATTTTCGATCCTTAGTCGAACGGCTTAACCACTCGGCTATCACGACTTTATGGGCAGGGCTCAAGCTTAGTCCCAGGCTTAGGACCCTTTAGCACGTAAAGATAAAAAAGAACGCCAACGGGTTCGTAAGTGTGGCTGGGCAAAAACTCGAGGTGGGTCCAGGTCGCCGGAGACTCTAGGCGGAAAAAGTGGGGGAGGGGAGATGGGGGAGCCTCCCCAATTATGGGGGAAATGGGCTAACAATGCTAAAAATACCGTAAAAATTGCATGTTTTCTACGTATAGTGCTACAACTAAGCTGGAATTGGAAAGTGTTAAAAAGTTTTAATACCAGAATAGACGATACTTGACCCAAAAAAATTTGATCAAAACTCATCAAAATTTGGTATTTTCTTGGCACCTTATAGTGAGTAAATGCGATCTGGGGGAGGGGTAAGAGTAATTATCGGGAGAGGCGGTCGGCGAAAAATGGATTTTCCGTGCAAAAACTGATGACTTTTCTCCTCTCCGATGTTGTCGCCTCAAAGCGGTGGAAAGGTGGACCTTCCTGGGACGAGGCATTTCCCCTCCCCTTAGATGCGAAACGGCAACCCTATTCTCCTTCCCTTCTCCAAGAAGGCAATACCTCCCATGGTGTCCCATGCCCCGTGCAAGCGGGTTTTTTAAAGCCAGCCCAGGCCACCCCGCCTTCTGGCGACGGCCTCTAATACTGGCGGGCGATGTTGAAGAAAACCCAGGCCCCACATATCCGTGTGGTGCATGTGGTCTGAACGTTACCAGAAAGGACTATATGTATACTCCATGGCATGCCACGGTTGTGGCACCTGGTTCCACCGTGTCTGTCTCCGTTTGTCTGTCAAGGACCTACTGAGGGAATATTCCTGGGGTGGACTTGCTCAAACTGTCCCTCCACCAGCTCAGCAGCCCAGGTCCAGTCACCCAATCCCGCAAATCCCTCTAGCCACACCCAAGCTTGCCCGCCGGCAAAACGTAAGACCCGGCAGCCCCGCCAGGGTCAAACCGCGACAGCAAATCCACAACAGCTCCAGAGCCCTCCGATTTCTGCAGCGGAATTCCAACGACCTCAGCTCAAGCAACAGAGCTGAATTGGCCAAAATGCTCCATGACCGCAACGTCGACGTTGCCGTCCTTCAGGAAACCCACCTCCAACCTAGTATGAACTTTGAAATCGAGGGCTACAGCGTCTACCGGGCCGACCATAAGGTCAGAAGGAACTGCAATGCCCGTCGGGGCAAAATTGGCGGAGGAGTAGCCACTCTCATCAAACAGGGTACCCAGTACCACCTCCTGCCTGCCACCCCCACCGGGGATATATACCATCACTGAACTGTTGTCCGTCAAACTGTTTGAGGCCCGTGAACTCTTGTATTCTTGTATTCTTGTAACTGACTGTCACGAACATTATTAAATATGTTATTTAATGCGCTCTATCCAAAACTGATGAGAAAACATTGCTAGCTGCTCTCTGGGATCCGATCCGCCACTGATTTTTTTTTGTTAACGAGTGATTTTTTTGTGAAACCGTTAACAAAAAAATCACAAACTTTCGCCTACTGCAACTTACTGGTAGGTGGTAGAGCAGCGAAACTGGGGTGGTTTAAAGCTTAGCCCAAGACCTATCCATGGGTCCTCAAAGTAATCGATTTGGTTTAGTTTTGCGAAAGTTCCAGCCAAACAACCAAATTTTGATTTTTTTGTTAACCTTGCTATATGTGCCACCTGTCGTCACCTGCCAGCAGGACAACAGAACCCAGCAGTTCGACCCATCCACCCTGCCCTCCGGTAGGGGATCCCCTTATCTTAGGGGACCTAAATGGACATAGCCCTCTCTGGGATACCTCAGCGTCTGCCCCCGATTCTGTCGGAGAGGAATTCGAGGACTGGATGGAATCGAAAGATTTTGTTCCAGTTAACGACGGGTCCAGAACTAGAACAAATTCCACCACTGGCAACGGATCGGCCCCGACACGTGTCGGTCGTACACGCATCCCTGGTCCCTGCTGTCTCGTGGTCGGTCGACCCCACCCACTCTGACTCGGACCACCAATCCATTTGGTTGTCTGTCTCTGCTGCCAGCCCTCCGACGAAGAAGAAGCTGAAGCGTCTACCTGGGTTTACTTTAGGCAAAAATAAGTGGGGGGGGGAGAGTGGGGGGGACGCCCCCCCACTAGTGGGAGGGGGGAGGTCGAAAAGTGGGGGGGGGGGGGGGATAAAATGAGCCAAAAATGCTAAAAATGCTGCATAAATAGCCTGTTCTCCAGTTGCCCAAGTTGGAGCATTAGGTTAGCGGTTTTGGGTTCTAAATACGTTATTTAGTGTGCTCTATCCAAAACTGATGAGAAAAAGTTGCTAGCTGCTCTTTGGGATCCGATCCGCCACTGATTTTTTTTGTTAACGGGTGATTTTTTGTTAAACCTTTAACAAAAAAATAACACATTTTCGTCTACTGCAACTTACTGGTAGGTGGTAGAGCAATGAAACTGGGGTGGTTTAAAGCTTAGCCCAAGACCTATCCATGGGTCCTCAAAGTAATCGATTTGGTTTAGTTTTGCGAAAGTTCCAGCCAAAAAACCAAATTTTGATTTTTTTTGTTAACCTTGCTATATGTGCCACCTGTCGTCACCTGCCAGCAGGACAACAGAACCCAGCAGTTCGACCCATCCACCCTGCCCTCCGGTAGGGGATCCCCTTATCTTAGGGGACCTAAATGGACATAGCCCTCTCTGGGATACCTCAGCGTCTGCCCCCAATTCTGTCGGAGAGGAATTCGAGGACTGGATGGAATCGAAAGATTTTGTTCCAGTTAACGACGGGTCCAGAACTAGAACAAATTCCACCACTGGCAACGGATCGGCCCCGACACGTGTCGGTCGTACACGCATCCCTGGTCCCTGCTGTCTCGTGGTCGGTCGACCCCACCCACTCTGACTCGGACCACCAATCCATTTGGTTGTCTGTCTCTGCTGCCGGCCCTCCGACGAAGAAGAAGCTGAAGCGTCTACCTGGGTTTACTTTAGGCAAAAATAAGTGGGGGGGAGTGGGGGGGACGCCCCCCACTAGTGGGAGGGGGGAGGTCGAAAAGTGGGGGGGAATAAAATGAGCCAAAAATGCTAAAAATGCTGCATAAATAGCCTGTTTTCCACATACACTGCTATAACTATGCTTAAAAGTGCTCAAAAATCAAGTTTTAGCACCAAAAAAGGCGATTTTTCATCAAAAATTCCGGCGAAGCCGGAAAATTTTTGAAAATTTTGACCAAAAATCCTTAAAATTTGGCATTTTCTGGGCGCCCTATAGTGAGTGGGGGGGAAGCCCAAAAAAGTTGGGGCGGGACGAGGGGGGGGGAGGTGCTCGAGTCGGGGCGGGGCAACCAAAAAGTGGGGGCCCCCCCAGTAAAATAAACCCAGTCTACGGCTGGCCAAAACGGATTGGGCACAATTTACGGATATCCTGGACCGAAAGCTCACCGAATCCTGTGCTGACCCAGACTGCAGCCTCAATCACCTAGTCAGATCCTTCAGCTCCGCCATCGTGGAAGCCCAGGATGCCTCTGCCCCTATGGGGACTCAACGGCTCCTGCGCCTTGATGGAATGCAGAAGCTGCCGCAGCCATTCAGAAAAGAGAGCGTCTGGCAACTGAGACTAAAACGAGTCGACGTAAGCTAAAGAATTATTGCCAAGTCCAAACGGGACCACTAGATCCA
>JASAND010004004.1:0-16017 GCA_030248195.1 Trissonchulus latispiculum | reverse complement strand
ATATGTTTAGAGGACTGACGTCACGCCGCCTCATTACAATGGCCTAAATTTAGGAGACGATGGCCAAAGAAGTTTGGGCGTTGAGGCCATTTGGCCTAAATTTTTCGACAAAAACCCAGTCAAATTTTATTGATTTTTAAGTAAAAATAGTAAATTTTTTTAAAATGTTTTGCGCCTTCGGCGCGAATTTATACATTTTCAGGCGTATTTCTGGGCTGCGCCAGCTTCCAACTAGTTAATTTTCTATTTGCAGTTATAAAATATATACGCATTCAAGTTGTATATAATTCCGTTTACTGTTATAAGGATTTCATCAAAGAAGTGCTATTTTAGTAGTTTCATTTTATTTCTATTAGTTTAGTTTTCTTCTTGCTTTGGTTCTCTATAGTCGTATGCTCCTACTTGTTTTAGTTTTCCTTAAAAATTCATTAATTCATTAATACTGTCGTGCAATATTATTTCTATGCTAACGAAGTTCTATTTCTGCCATTTTCTTGTGGGTTAAACAGTACAATAGCGTTTTTATGTTCATTTAAATTTTATCGCGATTTTTGAATATATAACGCATGAATACATGATATATAACTGTAATTTTAACAATGCGTGCAATAGCGCGGAATTAACAAAATTTGGATGGCCTAAATTTTTTGGGCGATGGCCTAAAAAAGTTGGGTCGTGGAGGCCATTTGGCCTAAAGTGGGGCGACCAAAAAACCCTGGGGGGGCCCTCTGTAAACCCCCCAACCCCCCCCCCCCCAAGACCCCCCAACCCCCCACAAGACCCCCCCAACCCCCCACAAGACCCCCCCAACCCTCCCCCAAAAATGTTTCCAATTTTTATGCCAAAAATCGCATTATCAGCCGTTTCTAATGCCAATGAACATTCAAATATAAAGTGATCTTGACATTAGACATGGTTTTTAAACTCGAAAACTTGATTGACAACACGTTTGTAATGGTGAGCCGGGAATTTAACCACAAACTCAACACCGCTACGTAGGACTGGCGCAATGGACGCTAACCTTCGGCTGCGGGTGGAGATCTTTAGTCCAGGCGGCTCACGAACCCACCGACTTGCCTCGCCAAGGGGGGGGGGATAATTTTTGGGGGACGCCAACGGGGTGCCTAGTGAAAATCGTGGGGGACGCGCACGCAAAAACTCGGACTCAGTTCACAGCGAAATTCCGGGCTAATCCCAGACTTCTACCTAGCTACTTAAAAATACCAAGGTTAGTTAAATACAAATTAATACAAATTAATTAAACCAATAAACGACAACTTGCCACTTTAATTTAAGGGAAAAGACAAGGGTACAACAGAGAAAACCCGCCTGGGCTACCCAGAGCGGGGAAGTTATAGACAGCTGGGCTACCCTGCTGAGAATAACAATACAAGGTTTACAGAGAAGTGGGGGTGACAACAAATTGAGGGGACACCAGCAATGAATAAGGAAGGGGAAGAAACAACAATATCGGGGGAATTGAGAAAGTGGCAGTGGCTACCCCCCAACCCCCCCCCCCAACTTTACACCTATGCCCCCCCTCCTAAAATGGGGTTGAAACAAGATAAAAAAATGCAAATTCTTGCAATAAATTTTTGCAATTTGTCAAAAATTTTCCGAAAACAATTGAAAAAATTGGCTAGAAATAGTTAAAAACGCTAAAAAATAGGATCTAAAACGCAATACCACTAGTTTTTGATTAGAATTATGTCGAAAATAGTAGATTTTATGTCGAAAAAGGGCAATTTTAGCTGAAAAAATTTGGGTACAGTTTGGGTAGTTTTCATAGGTGTACCTGGGGGGAAACCCACTTTTTCGGATTTTGGCTGGAACTTTTTTATTATAAGGGCTATCTGAGAACTTTATATACCATCGTACTTGGCGTACTTAGAACTTTCTTTTAAGCCTGTTTGCACTTCTCTAGGTTGTGCCGTTAGAGCGGTATAATGCAAAAAGTAGCGGGGGAAAAACCCAATGGGGGGAAAAACCCAAATGGGGGGATAATAAACCCACCCCTCACAGGTCCTAAAAATTGTTCTATCGCAATTCTGACACTTCCAGTGTAAAATTCAACCCTTTTTTAGTTAGTATGAACCAAAAAACTCGATCTAAGTAGCTTTTTTTGAGATCTCATGTGCCGTTGAAAATGCTGCATCAACTGGCCAGGTTTCATAAAGTTTAACACATAAACATAGGGCAATTTTTGAAAAATGCTAAAAATGATGTAATTTGATAAAACTTATTATTCTATCATGTAGAGAATGGTTTTTACGTAGAATTGGCTGTTAAAATCCACAATTGGACCTGTATTGGGTCCTCCAGCAGCGAAATGGCACTTTTAAGGTTTTTAGCCCCTAGCTAGCCAGGTAAGCAAAATTGTCCGAATCTGACCGCATAGGATGACGCAGCGTGCTCGATAGTACCGTGCTGTAGTCTCTAATTGTTTCCGTGTTGAGTTGTTAAAAAAATGTTTCAAAAAATTGGGTGGGTTTTTTCCCCGCCACGTTTGGCAATGTGCCACACTAACGGTACAGCGGATCGGTCTAATTTTGGCTGTGTGCAAAGAGGAAGAGTTGCCATCATTGCAGGTATTTGCAAAACTTTTCTAACATAACCCAGTCAAAAGTTACATCGGTCCAAACTTTTGGTAAATTTTTGGATGGTTGAACCAAAAAGTAGTTGTCATTTTCAAAATGTCATAAAATGAGCAGGAGTGAACCAAATGACTTGATCTTTGCATACATAGGTTAGAAAGAGTCGCGCTTCCTGCTGCTATGTTTTGGAGCTCATATCTCCAACCCATGACCCAGGAGGCGGGTGGGTTTTTCCCCCCAAAAAGGGGGTGGGTTTTTCACCCCATGGCTATACACCTATGACAGTTTTTGGTAAAAATTTCCGACTTGTGAGACCCCCCAAGCCAGATTTGGACTTTTACTCCCCCCCCAACCCAAACAGGTGGTACACCTATGATCCCGAGCAGAAACAGCCCAGGGTTAGGTTACCTTACCACAGACACCCAATGTTTTCTTAAACGTTTAATCTTCCATTTTCACCAGCAACTAGTCTAAATATAAAACACTCCTGGCGGATAATTATATATCTCAATTATATATTTGTATATAACGTACGTACGTTGTATAATGTATATATATATTTGTTTTAAATACTACGTATATTATATAATATTGTATTTAGAACAAAAGTACAAGTCATGTGGTTTGAAGCGCGCAAACAAGAGAAGAAAATAAAGGTTTTTATGATTGATCGTCGGAAACGTGCGGAAAGAAGAAGACAATTTTATGAGTCTTATGTAAGTTGGTTTGATGCATAGGTGAACCAGGCTACAGTTTATATACCCCCTGTGAGACCCCCCCCCCACGGAGAGGCCAGACCCCCCACCCCCCCCTACCCGGCCTCAACTACTCCCCCCCAAGCCGAGCTCAAACCCCCCCTCCCCCCCCCTAAAACTGGGTCCAAACCAAGTAAAAAATGCAAAATTTTTGAAAAATGTTTTTGCAATTTCTGAAAATTTTTGAAAAAAATTCGGAAAAATGGATGTAAATCAGCTATAAACAGCTAAAGATGGTTATTTATAGCAATTAAAAGGTAATATACGCAATTATAATTCACAGTCTGGCCTAATTTAGGCATATTTTAGCACAAATTTGTCAATTTTCAAGCCCTCTTTTCGCATACGAAAACTATTGACAGAAGCTTTTGAGTACGTTTAATGTACATCGAAAAAGGAGCATTTTAGCTAAAAAACTTGGGTACAGTTTAGGGGGGGTCCCCCCCCCAAATTTCGGATTTTGGTGGGGTCCCCCGAGCCAAATTTGGACCTTCTACTCCCCCCCCAACCCAAACAGGTGGTACACCTGTGGTTTGATGGTTCGTTTCTTAATATTGTTTCCACCTGCTTGGATGTGCACGGTCATCATGTTGGGGTTAAGGCACCCTGGGGGAGATCTCAGTGGGCTTGTGGATCCGGATTTGTCCTGATATGGCCGATCGGCCTACGACTTCGTATAATATGTTAGGAAAATTTGAAAGAACACAATTGTTTCAGCATGAGAAAACGTTTCCAAAGGGGTTTTTGGAAAACAAGATGAAGGGGGCCGAACGCCCAGCGGGGGGTGGGGGGGGGTCGTCGCGCCGCGTGGGGTAGGGAAAATTTGAACGAACGCAATTGTTTCAGTACGTACACGTACAGATCAGCAACTTTTACAAAGGGTTTCTCCAAAAACACAATTAAGGTGGTCGAACGTCCACCAAGGGTGCGGGTGTCGCTTTGCGTGCCGTTGTGAACCGAGCATGGCCACTTTTGAAAATTTTGTATTTTGACCATTTCTCACTGGTCGGTTGCCACAGTCCGCCAGGGACACTTTAGCTGGGCTTATTCTACGGGGGGGGGGCCGGGGGGGCCCCCCATAAACACCCTTCCCCCCCAAAAAATCGTCCCCCCCCCAAAACTCGCCCCCCCCCCCCAAAAAAAAAGTGGGTGCCCCTTTTGGTACCAACATTTGCCCTGAAAAAATCGCTCAGAAGGCCAAATTTTCAAAAATTTTTCGGCTTCGCCGGAGATTTTTAGTCGATTTTTGCCTATTTAAGCACTAAATCCGCTTATTTTTGGCGATTGCTATAAAAATAGCGCTGTTTTTAGCATGTTTTTAGTAAAATTTTGAAAAATTTTCGCCCCCCCCCAAAAATGACTCGCCCCCCGAGGGCCCCCCCCAAAGAGCCCCCCCAAGAAAAAATCCCTAGAATAAGCCCAGTTTAGAGGGGTCCTCCAATGTCAAAAAATGTTCGCCTCACCAAGGGCGTTCATTTGCTACCAAACTTGGCCACTTTTGGAAAAATCGATTTTGGACCATTTTGGACCGGTCCGGACCCTGGTCAGGGCGCCACAGGCCGCTGGGTTCACTTTGGAAGGTTCCTGCAATGACAAAAATGTCCGCCTCATCAAGGGATTCCATTTGATTCCAAATATGATCACTTTTGGAAAAATCGATTTTTGGCCACTTTGGGCCCGGTCCCCTGGCCAGGGCGTCACAGGGGTCCGGGCGAAGCCTACTGTCGCCTATGCTGTAGTCCTCCCGCAGCCCACCTAGCGCATATGAAAGACCTCTGCGCACTGTGGACCTTTCTCTTTATGAGCCTAAAGTTGGAGTTGCGATACGGTTGGGCCAGCACCATCAGGGTGCCCCCCCAGCCCCATGCATAGGTGTAAGGTGGGGGGGGTTGGGGGGGGGTAGCCCCCCAGCCATTTTTTCAACCCCCCCAGAACTTTTTGGGGGGTCTCCCCCCCCTAACTGGGGGGGGGAAACTGCCTAATATTGGGTATTTTTAGAGTAAATGCGTAATGAGTAATTTTAGTATTTTTGCAAAAATTTTCAAACATGTCCAAATTTTTGGCTTAAAGTGTCTATTATTGCGAGGAATACACATTTTTAACTGTATTATGTACTTTCTGACTCATTATTGACCTTATTTTGGACTTGGAAACATGTTGGCAATCAAGTTTTCGAGTTTAAAAACCATGTCTAATGTCAAAATCACTTCATAGTTGAATGTTCATTGGCATTAGAAACGGCTGAAAATGCGATTTCTGGCATAAAAATTGTAAAATTTTTTGGGGGAGGGTTGGGGGGTCTTATTCGAATACAAAACCTCAGCCAAGCAGCTCTTATGTCTAGGGCTCCACACCCTTATGTCTAGGGCTCCACACCCCAGACCCCCTTTTACGCAATAACTTTCGACCCCTGGCCAGGAAGCCACAGGAGCGAGATCCAAAATTCATACGTGCCATCTAGATTAGGCCCACGGGGGCCCAGTGTTTTTTTTGCTCGGACACTTTTGCGCTCTTCTGCGCACTGCCTCAAAATTTTTTGCGCAAATTGCTAAAAAAGTGCGCATAGCAGGAAAAAAGCTATAATTTCGCGTAAAATTGCTGTTTTGTATTTATTAGTAATTACCTGACTTTACTACAACCTTCAGAGCTGCAGCAGGTTATATATAAGATGCCAGAACTTAATGTGGATTAGGAAACCCAACCTTCTTCGGAACGGGGGGTCTGAAGGCTGAGCCCCCAGAAGCAATAGATTTCAAAAATACATAGCAAACATTTCGCTATCATAACTCTCAAAAGTTTTATTTGTTGAAGTAAATCTGTTTTCTGTATAAGTACGTATTTAGCGAAATGATGAAAGCTATTGGCAATTTTTAAGTTATCTTCATTTCAAGATTCCTCACTGCTTTTAATGAAAACAAAAATAAATGCGGGTTTGAAATTTCATCCAAAATTACGTAGTTTTAGAAAATGATTCAAGGTTCCGATCTTTGACTTTTCCATGACTTTGAATTTTCAGGACTCAGCCCGGGGTATATCTATTTTTAAATGCTTTTTCGAAGCGTCGGCGGGTAAGAAAGCACTGATAGAAAGCATAATCCTAGCTGACAAACACAAAACCTCCTGTGAAAGTTTGTTCTGTATTATATTAACGTGTGTAAACTTCTCCAAAAACTGCCAAACAAACATTAAAATTGTCATAACATGAGCAATGCGAGTTGCACCAAAATATACACAAGCTAGATTAGCTCATACATTAGGCCACGGGTGTTTGTATATTAATGTTAGCATGTTTAGTGAATGTTAGGTCACAACTTAGCGTTATAGCAGCTGTATAAAAGTAAGTACGGGGGTCTGGGGGCGGAGCCCCCATGAAAAAACAAGAGATTTTTGTGAAATTGAGAGCCAGAAGCAATTTTTCTGAGCACTTAGAACAACTAATTTTCAATAATTTTATTTTTGTTACGCTAGAGAAAGTGCGCACGCGTGCGCACAAGCCCAAAATTTTTTGCTAATTTCAGAAAAAAAGTGTGTCATTGCGCACTTTTTTGAGCAAAAAAAACACTGCACGGGGCAATGCTAAATCCCAAACCTGAGACCCTGTGGCCCAGCCCAGATACAGTTATATCGAACCAAAGGATTGACCATTTTGAAAAAAACCACGTCCGAAAAAATCGAAATCCTGCTATGTACACGGACCTATGGGGAGGTCCTACCTACACCAAACTTATTTCCCCAGAAACGGGGAAAAGTTGTTCAAAAAACCCCATATGGTACAGGAAATCTAAGACCTCCGACCTCTAGGGGGGGGGGTGAAAAACATGAAAGTCGTGCACTGAAAAATTCAATCTTTCATATCTCAAAAACGGCTCGGCCGATTTTGCTCAAATTTTCACAGCATGGACCCCTCGTGAAGGGCTTTCTACTGGTACAATATGAAGGCTCTAGCTCAACTCCGCCGCCGCCACCAGTGGAAACGCCTTTTTTCCCTATTCTAGGTAGTGCGCTGCCGCGCAGTACCTGATATATATATATATATATATATATATATACTATATATATAATATAGGGAGTGGGGGAATTCCCCCCCCCCGAAATTGTGGACCCCCAGGAATTTTTCCGTAATATGTGTAGAACGCCCATTTTTCAAAAAATTTTCGCGCTCTCGGCGCGAAATACACGTATATATATACTTTTTTGGCACGCACTGTATAAATGTACCCTAGCTACTACGTGTAACGTGTTTCGCACCCAAAAATGAGAACCAAATACCTAGGGACCTATGTATTTTTTTATTTTGAATAATACTCTGTAAAAATTCCACGAAGGTCAGGAAATAGAAATGTTTCTCAGCTTCTTGGGGGCTCCGCGTCCGCCCCTCCCCAGACCCCGAACACATTCTTGCATTCTCCCCCGAACTTTTTTTTGGCTACGCTAGTGTGTATATACGTATATCCTTCAGGGCAAGGTTTTTCATTTAGGCCATAAGCTAAGGCCATGGCCTAAAGAATTGTGGCCGTTGAGGCTATCTGGCCTTATTTTTTCTACAAAAACTCAAATAAATTTATTATACGTATCTTTAAGTGGAAACAGTAGTAGTCCTAAATAGTTTTTGCATCCTTAAAATTTCAGGACTGCGCCAGGGCGTTATCTATTTGTATTTTCTAATAACCATTCACGTTTTGTTTGGTCACAATAATGCAAACAACTGCGCACAACCTAAAGATTAGCAAAACTAGATGAGATGGCCTAATTTTTTTTGGAGATGGCCTAAAAAAGTTTGGTCGTTGGGGCCATTTGGCCTAAGGGTCGGCATCGAAGTAAAAAACACCGCTTCACGGATCCGCCTTACATACAGCCCTCGTTAACTCTACATTCTTATTATATGGCCAGTGGTCATTGAAAACCCCAAATTTTTACCATAACCTTCATATACCTTCATGTCATGCTTAGAACTTTATTTTAAACCTAGTTGCACAAGTTGTTTCGTTTTACTTAAAACCGTTAGCGTTAAAAACCCAATGAGAGAGAATAAACCCACCCTTTACAGGTCGTAAAAAATAAAGTTTAACGAATGATA
Organism: Trissonchulus latispiculum; assembly: GCA_030248195.1. Classification (NCBI taxonomy): domain Eukaryota; kingdom Metazoa; phylum Nematoda; class Enoplea; order Enoplida; family Ironidae; genus Trissonchulus; species Trissonchulus latispiculum. The sequence goes on along the minus strand of JASAND010004004.1, from coordinate 7,591 downwards.
AGTTAATAATCATAGGGGTCACAGCAGCCACCCCTATAATGTGTGTGTGAAAAGTCCCTGGAGACAGTGTAAAAGAAACTTTGCAGAAAAATTCGGCGCACATTTCGTGCAAATTGTAGAGCATATCGAGTTTAGTATGTGTGCGAAGTTTCACTCATTCACCGTTAAAAAAGTTGCGCCCCGGATCGGTTATGGCGGTGATGTGTTTTTCCGGTTTCTCCTATTTATTGCTCGTATTGTCCTGAATTTCCGCCTCTTTCACGTAATCTGCAGCGGTGGGCCAACCTAAAGGGCAATAGGGTAGGGTCTAGTAGCATAGTCAATCGGGAAAAAGCCACGTCAAAATTTCGGGAAAACAGCCACGACCGCTGTGACCTAACGGGTGAACCTATTGCAGTAATATTTGGAATGTAGAATGACGACCTCAATATAAAACTACACGCCGATTTTTAGCTTTCTGGCTCTCCTCTCTAGTCGACATTTTTCGGAAAACTTTGTTCCTGAAAAGGCGGGAAAACGGTAATGTTTCAAAAATTCATAACTTTAGTGTCAATAGCGCTATCTGAGTAATTTTTACTGCAATCAAGTGGGAACATGTCTGGCTTTGTTCTCATACAAATGTAAACAATTCAGGACGTCACGTGGTCTCAGCGCAGGTGTGCCTTTTTCCGATGATTTTGACCCATCGGGAAAAAGCCAGTCGCTTTCTAGACCCATATTGAGCAGTTTTCCTGGATTTTTGGGATCATAACTATTTTTAAAATAATCAGCAACTTTAGTTTTACAAAGCAATATATACCGTTTGTATGTGGTTAGTTCCTGAAATGAGCAACTTTTGGGCTAATATGTCACGTCAGTCGTTTTGACCGCGACACGCCACATTTCATCCTGAAGCTGGCACAGTTGGCCAAAATGAGCATGACGAATTTAGTGGAAAACACTATTTTGTAGTTAGCCTTCGTTTTAACAAGTTTTTAAAAAATTTCTATGTTTACATTACATTATATGGTCAGGGGGGAACAACGATTTTCGATATAAGGTTATTACTCGCTACAGACTGTAGCTAGCCAGACGGTTTATGTACCAGTATGTAGCGCTTGGCCTGTACTTTCTATACCACCAGTAAAATCAACATTCGGTTGTACTTCAAGTGGGGTAGCCTCAATATAGACCATCTTTTTCCCCCACTTTCATTTGCACTAGATTTTGTATCTCTATCTTATGCCAGTCGAGCAGGGTGAGCCATTGTTTTCCCCCCACTTTGCCGGTGATGTCCCTCCCCCCCCCCCGACTATATTTGGTGAAACCTAGCCAGTTTATGCTGCAAACTGAGAAGTTGTTTTTAATGCTTTATGAAGATAATTTGCCTCGGTATATATTCCACAAACCTAGGGTAAATAAGCGACGCTGAACATGATGGAACACTCAGAATTGGTCTACGCATTCAGGATATGCTTCGACCAAAGTGGCTTTTTCCCAGGAAATTAATCACAAAGTACTCTCCCTTGCTACAGTCCAGAGAAGTCATTAACTGGGCTTATTCTACTGGGGGGGCCCCCCATAAACACCCTCCCCCCCCCAAAATCGTCCCCCCCCCCCAAATCGCCCCCCCCCCAAAAAAAAGTGGGTGCCCCTTTTGGTACCAAATTTTGCCCTGAAAAAATCGCTCAGAAGGCCAAATTTTCAAAAATTTTCCGGCTTCGCCGGAGATTTTTAGTCGATTTTTGCCTATTTAAGCACTAAATTCGCTTATTTTTGGCAATTGCTATAAAAATAGCGCATTTTTTAGCATGTTTTTAGAAAAATTTTGACAAATTTTCGCCCCCCCCCAAAATGATTCCCCCCCCCCCGAGGGGCCCCCCCAAAGAGCCCCCCAAGAAAAAATGCCTAGAATAAGCCCAGATTAATACATGAAAATAGCACGAGTTGCCATTCTTCAAACTACAAGAATTTTCTCATAGTTCCAAAAAATGAGTTCTACACGTCCAAAAGTATGAAAAATGGCTTTTCCCTGACTGACTATACCCTTAAAAGAATTTAAGAATCTCAACTTTTGCGCCGCCGCTGCGCTGCAAAGTCGGCTCAGAGCGAAAAAGTGACCATTTTTGTGGTCGTCGCTCAGGTCGAACGTTATGAGCTGGAGCTGATTCTGTGTTTTTTTTCGTCGAAACGTTTTGCGAACTTTTACGCAGTCCTCCAAAATTTTTTGTGGAACTTCGCAAAAAATTGCGAAATTCATATTGTTTACTTTTTCTAAGATAACTAATGAATGTTATTAGTTACGTTGTATTTAAACGCATTTTAGCATTTCACGAATAGTATTAACCAAGTTACAACTATTTTCCAAAGTCGAAGCATGTGTAAGCATGTATTTCAGAAGAATATAAATTTAAAGGTAGAGACGCGGGGGGGGTCTGCGGGCGGGGCCCCATCGCAGCTGAGAAAATCTTGTAAAACTGAGGAAAATCCTTAATGGAAACACTCAAAGCTTCGATTTCGGAGCCAGTCAAAACCTAAAATATACTGTATGTATGTGGGTACTATGTGTACGCATATATATAGGTATATATATACGTACTTCTTCAGATATTTTAGGAAATTAGTTAATGCGAAAAGAATTTCATTGCATAAGGTTGCACTAAGTACGTATTCTATCTCGGATAAGACTGAAAGGTGTTCCGAATATATAAAAATTTTTTGAAATTTTTTGCAAAAAGTGCCTGAAAAACATGTATTTATTATCAGAAATAACTGAAAATTTCTACTCACGGCCAAAAATTTTTGCGGAACTTTACGCAGAGCTCCGACAAAAGTTGCGGAATTTTCAAAAAAGTGCAGAATTTCGCAGTTTTTTCGCAAAAAACACAGAACTGATTTCTTTTTATTTATGAGCTGGAACTGATTTATTTTTATATTCAGAAATTATATATGTATATTGAACTAACTAACTAACGATCCGGGGGCGGCCCGTTGCATAAAAGATATTATTACTAAATTATTAGTGATTAGTTGATTAGTGCAGCAGTATTAATGAGCAAAACTATAAATAGAACCAACAAATTTTGGTGTTTTCGGTATTATTTTGTAGATAATGAATTAAATAATTTAAAAATAGCTAACATTTTTAATAATCTTCTTCTGCTCAATAATTTTGACTACAAATATCAAAGAAATGCGACTTTAAAGTTATTCCATTGGCTTAGTCGAAACTTTAATTTTACACCAATTTTGAATATATAGTTTGTTAGAGCATTTCAAAAGCTTCAAAACTACATATAGAATATCCTTCAGGTTCTTCCACACTTCATTACTCGTCGAGAGCTTTCGAATGATACGGTAAAACGGGGTAACTTCGGATTCAAGGGGTAATATTGGCATACCTGTGACAAACCACTTTGAATTAATGTACAGGACTTATTATTCACTATTCCAGCCTGATGAACATGTCGGAATTACCCTCGTAGTGCGCTGATTACGAATATGCAAATTATGTTCGTAATAAACGCTTTTTTCATCACACAAGCCGTACTTTATTCCAACTCCTTAATTTATCGAAAAAAGTGTGTTTCAAAGTAGGACAGCTTATTTGTGTTCTGTTCGTGATAGGCATACTAAATTTATCATTTCTTAATGCTAAAACTCCGAATTTTTCAATGAAATAGTTCCTTTTTTGTTTTGCTGAACCAGTTTACATTTATTCCTCCTGCCACAGTTACCCCCGCTGCCACATGACTTTTGGGGTAACTTCGGCACGACTTTCTGGGGAGATTCTGCTACCAAAACGGTTGAGTTTAAAGTCAATTTTATGCATTCTGGTAGTGCAGCCACAGAGTTCCATTGGCCCATAGATCCCGATGGAGGATGGTTTCCACCGGTGGAAATTTTTGGAAAACTGAAGAATCCACCAATTCCGGCAACCTCCCGCCTGTTTAAAATATCGGATGACGCAATTCGGCACCTGGCCATTTTTTTAAAAAAAAATTAATATTGCATTCCGAAATGTCAACTTATGACAGCGGAAAGCGATAGAGGACGTCGAAAGCGTCAAATTAATACCAAAACTGGCTTGGTAGGGCTAATAATACAAAAGTTGCACTGCTTCAGATTTTGAAAACCTGCCGAAGTTACCCCATTTTACCGTACCAAAATTAGCTCATTGGGACAACTTTTTTTATTTTACTCATTTTTACTCACGGGGTGCTCCGGGAGCATCTCTGCTCCCCCGGTGCTCCCCGTGCTTCAGAGAGCAGTTCAGGTCCATATGCATCTCCCCTGAAAATTTCAGCCCGATGGGCCTACCCAATCTCGAGATAGAGGGGGGGGGACAAGAATCCGGAGAATAATAATAACAACAAGAAATAACGGACATACTCAACACAAAGGGTTGCCTTTTTGTGAAAAGGCGGCAACCCAATAATTTACGTATTAGTAATACCTTGTATGCAACGGGCCACAGGTTGCGTTTCTCTATATATATATATACCACTTCCCTGGCGACCACAGTGGCCCGTCAAAGATGGCGAAAATTCAAAAGAAAAATGAAGAGAAGAAAGAAAAACACAGAACGAGGCACAGTAACACAAGATGCGTACTCAACCTCTATTCAACTTAGAAAGCTGAAATCTTCCATACAAAGATTTCTGGCACGGCGAACTGATTACCGCAGTTGACTCCGCGAATTGATTTATCATAAGAACTGCATGGTCAAAGAGTGGCTGTAGAGTGCTGTGGGGGGGTAGGGGAGGGGGCTTTGTGTTAGGCGATTTTGTGCCAATAAAATTTTCAGAAGTTATCAAATGTGGTGTCAAATGAAAGTCCTAAGCGAACTGAACAACTGTTGTCATAGAACCGCATGCCTAAAATGGCTGTAAAGTTGAGCAACCTTCTTTGTAAAAGCACCCACCCAAACTTGCTGTGGCGTATTTTGTCTTTACGTTCTCAACCAGAATTTAAAGGAAGACAAGCCAATAGACACATCCTCCTTTTTGCGGAGCATTTTGTTACTTGTAATGATAAGGACCTGTGTATATATACTGAGTGGATTTCTCCAGCAATGAAATGGAACTTTTAAGAGTTTTAGCGCCCCCCCCCTTGGCTCCTGGCTCGACGGCTGAGAATCCGGGGATGAGCACCCCATGTCCTGTGGCAGGACGGAGATGTCTCCAGGGGTAAACCTTACCTTTTACCCCCCCCCCCCACAATTTATACGTAGTGTTAAGCGCTCCTGTTTGTTCTAAACGTACTAAAAACGACTGAATCCGACAGCATAGGATGACGTTGCTGCATTGGTTGCACTGACCAACCAATTGGTTGCCTCCACCACGGCCACTCTGGCTGCTCTGCCGGAACCGCAAATTGTCATTTGGACTGACGGATCGGCCAGTGAAGGGACCAAAAATGGAGGCTCTGCTGCAGTCATCATGACGCCTGGTGGTACAGAAGTCCACCGGATCCTAACAGCCTCCGGAAGCTGTTGCTCTAGTTTTAGGGCGGAAACCTTTGCCGTCTTAGAAGGCCTCCGATGGATCAAAGCCAACCGGAAACCCGAATGGTCAGAGATCAGAATCTGCTCTGACTCCAAATCTCTGATCACGAAGCTGCAATCCGGCCACCTGCGAGGAGACGGAAGCAAACTAATTTCTGAAATCTGGAAAGTCCTGCATCAGCTGGACGAACGGAGCATCCATTTCACATTTCAGTGGGTACCGTCGCATATAGGAATCAACGGAAATGAGCTAGCCGATGAAGCGGCTAAATTGGCTTCTACGCTGCCACAGGCAGATGTGCCTGTCGACTACTCAACGGCAAAATCAACTATCAAGCGACACTACCGGAACGAGTCGTTGGAAAATCAGAAAACCTACGATCAGATGGGAATCTACAATGGCCGGTCCAGAGCGGCCACCGCAGCGGAAATAACAATGACCAGAAAGGAGCGTGTTCTGTTGGCACAATTGAGAGCCAATGGACACTGCAATCTACTGGCCCAGTACCGACACCGAATCGGTATCTCTGCTTCCCCGGCCTGTCCTAACTGTGGGCACCCGGAGGAAGATATCCTCCATCTTTTTATCCATTGTCCGGCCCATACGGCAATGCGCACCCGGCACCTTGGCCCTAACCCTACCATCTCGGTCCTTTCGGAGGAGCCCCGGGCGGTCCTGGAGTTCCTCAAGGGTGTGGGGAGGTATTAACCTCTCCAATCATATTGGGACCCTCCCAGACGATCCAGGAAATCACAACAACAACAACGTTGCTGCAGCGTTCTCTATATTACTGCACTAGTGTCGCTAATTGTTTTTCTGTAGAGCTGTTGAAAGTGTGTTTCCCCAAACGATGGGATGTCTTCACCCCTAAGTTTTCCCATATGTAAGCTTATATAATGTTGTTTCAGCGTCAAGATCCGCAACTCAGTTTATGCAATTGCATGGGCGTTTTTGTAAGATTCATTTGGATTCGACTGTCGCCCAGCAAGCTGAAGCCCCCTCAACAATGTTGGTTTATATTTATGTTTATATGTTGGTTCAGTTTCATTTTCATAGATATACGTATAATTATCTGGCAAATTTTTGTTTGCGGATATCCGGTTAGCTAACTCGCGTTGATTCTAGGGATGGGGGAAAAAAAAGACTGGAGGGCACGGAATTTTTTTGAAAGGGAAGCAAAAATTTCGGATTATACGAGATTCGCGATTAATGATCAAACCTTTCGCGAAACTTGGCGGAAATCGTCCTTGTTTTTCGCGATAACTGTCGATTGAGCCAGTCTTGATCACGACTTCCAGCTAAGTTTGCGATAATCGCGTTCAGTTATAGAATTTTCGCGAACTTCGAGAATTCACGATGTTGAACGATTCTACTGCGCTATACTGTACACAATATACGTACTGGGTTTATTTTAGGCAAAAATAAGTGGGAGGTTAACGCCCCCCCCACTAGTGGGGGGAGGTCGAGAAGTCGGGGGAATAAAATAGTCAAAAATGCTAAAAATGCTGTATAAATAGCCCGTTTTCCGGCATACACTGCTATAACTATGCTTAAAAGTGCTCAAAAATCAAGTTTTAGCACCAAAAAAAGGTGATTTTTCATCAAATATTTCCGGCGAAGCCGGGAAAATTTTTGGAAAATTTTGATCAAAAAATCCTTAAAATTTGGCATTTTCTGGACACCCTATAGTGAGTGGGGGGGGAAGTCAAAAACGTGGAGGGGAACGAGTGGGGGGGGGGTGCTCGAGTGGGGGGGAACCCGGGGAGGGGGGGCGCCCCCCCGCCCCCCCCCCATAAAATAAACCCTAGATGCTTTAAATATTTTTCTATATAAACCCTAGGTTGGCTTTCATCGAAAACATAGGTAAGATTTATATACTTGCTAAGTAGGGAGAAACTTGAGAAAAAAGTTCTTCATCGATGCAGAAGGTTCTGAGATGGCTGATTGTAAAATATTTTATCTCATTAATTTCTTTTCTGAATAATGAAACTTTAATTTGTAGAAAACAGCTGCAATATTTTCCTTGAGGTTATGAAATACCATATGATTGATTATGCAGTAAAGTTCTTCTAGAACATTCTACAAATTTTCATAGTAAAACTATA